>JARYGA010021908.1:0-29998 GCA_030545235.1 Helianthus tuberosus
GCGTTAACTCATAAAATATTGAACGACACGAAAAACTTGGGAAAGATGAAATGTATGGTGGATCAAAATTGAAAATTAAAAAGAGTTGGGATTAAATTGCAAAAGATGAAAAGCTTTGAGTTAAAAGTAAAAAAACAAAGGATCTAAATTGCAAAAGAAGAAAAGTTGTTGGTTAGAAATGAAAAAAAACCTACACATAAGGTACAACACCATAAATTACAAAAAAAAAAAAAAGTTAAAAATTTTATTTTTGTAAATCTTGAATAAATTATTATATATTATATATATCAATAGAGCAAACTCTAGTTGATGGTTAAATACTTATATATTATCTGCATAATACACGATATGGTTTCAATTTATTTTTTATTATTTGATTAGTTTAATATTTGTGAATTAGTTCTTTTTATATTAGTTCAAGAGATATTAATAATTTATTAGATATTAGATTTAGATATTAATAATAATATTATAAAACTATTAAAGAAGAAAATGTCACGTGACATTAAATAAAGTTATTTATTAATATTAGATAAAGATTCGTGATATATATATATATATATATATATATATATATATATATTAGTTAGTTAATTATTAATATTAAAAGAAAATGCATTAAACAAATATAAATAAAATTTATGAGATTAAAGGAGAGAATGTCATGTGTCACTATTTGGAGTCTTTTATTATAAGTTAGATTAGATATATATGTTTTGTCCATAATAGGGCTCGAACCCTCAACTTCACGTAGATATATACACATTATCAACACACCCTTGGTGCCACTAGTTTAAATCCTATTGTTAAATCTATTTTTTTTGTCATGCGGGACTTGAACCCTCAATTTCATGGAGAGAGACACATTATTGTCACACCCTTGGCACTAACTTAAATATAAACCTTTTTGTCTATCACAAGACTCGAACCTTTAACTTCATAGAGAGAGACACGTTATCATCACACCTTGATACCACTAGCTTCATAAAATTTAAAACTATGTTGTTCTTATAAGATAATTGGAAAGAAAACAAAACTAATAAAGAATCATCTTTGCCTTAAATTCTTAGTAGGTAAACCATGCAAAAACCCATTGAAGGATAGTTTTATTAAATTTGAGGATGATGCCTCATTAGTAACTTTGAAAGAAACCTAGTTAGACAACACAAGATATATCGATTCGTACTTGGTCTAGTGACATCTGATTTTATCTTTCATCAAAGTGGTGTAAGTTCAAGTATTATAAATTGGATAATAGGTAGATTATAGAAGTGTATGTGTTCGTCCTTAAAAAAACGAGAATATAGTAAAGATTGGAAAATAGTGTGATGAAACACTGGTTAACACCGATGGTTAACTAGCTGGGTCGTCTCTTATGTGGGTTCAATCTCATTCTCTACTCACCTGAGACCGGGATCCTACAAAACAGCAACACCGTTAGCTTGTTAAGAGGGGAATATGGGGGTTTCCCTCTTAACCAGGCTCCGGCGTGAGAATAAGTACTGCTCTGAGGAGAAAATAGTGTGTGTTGTAAGTGAAATGAGGGAGAATCGAATGTTTAACCTGAATGATGAAGGGTCCTATTTATAGCCGGAGGGTGAAGGAGGGAGGAGCGACATTGCCAGCTGTTATTGGGCGCCAGCTGTCCGAACAAGGAGAATATCCTCTTGGTCTTCTCTGCTGTGGTCAGGGTAGTGGTACACGTGGCGCGCCTTTATTTGCCCATTCAGGAGAATTCGTATTGCAGCTGTCGGTCTGTCCCCAGGTTATGTCGCAGGTCTACATGGCGTCCGATTAATGGTGACACGTGTCGTCCTTTTTGTCTGAAGGAGCATCTTCGGTGCCACCTTGACAACTTTCAGAAGCTTCTGGATCTGTTTGCTGATGTAGGCGCCATGTTGTCACACCCCGATATTTCCACGTATTACCGGTGGGCCCGGTGGGGAGTATCGTGACGTAGTTGATATCATCATAGTCAATTTATCACATTTCAAAGCACAACGGAAGTCTAAAAGTAATAATATTACAAACCGAATCGAAAGTAACATGAGTATTACGAACGGAATATAAAAGGATCCACAGGCGGATCAAAACAAAGGAAATATTGTTCAACAGAATTTTAAAGTGATAAAGCTTGCATAATTCTTTATTTAATTCACTCAGGAGTAGCCAGCCTATTCCGCCTAGTACCTGCACTTAACCTTTTGGAAAATACGTCAGTTTACACTGGTAAATACAATTAACCGACTCTTCTGAAATTTTTTTTATGAAAATTGATTTAAATGCACAAGGCACAAATATTATTTTATAACTTGGGATAATTATTTAAAAATAATCTTGTAAAAGAATTATATGTTTGTTATACGTTCAGTAGCACGGGTTGAACACCGGGTTAAAGATTAATAGACACACCACATAAATAAACCCACGGCAAGTTATTCTCGAACAAGCGGGCATATTATTTTACATACGCACCGGCAGGTGTATGCCTACACCCCGTGCTTAAGTCGTGGCCATTTCAATGAATGAGCCGAGGATATCCAGGACATGGTCATTAACCCCCCAAAGGCTTAAAACAAACAAAACAGATTAAACGGGTTATCTCAATGATTTAACCTTCATATGTTTAAACATTCAATACCCGACCAAGCGGTATTTTATATACCGTACCCCAAGCCCGTATAAGGGAAAATAAGTTAAAAGTATTTACCTGAGCAAAATATTCAAATTTATCTCAGCCGTATACAATCAGCAAGTGCAAATATCTTTTACTGGGCTCCTAAATCTGGAACGAAGGTTTTAATAACCTATTAGATTCCTAACGGGTCTTATTTAAGTTTAAACTTAGACCAGTTAGTTTTAAAGGAATGTTTACGGTTCAAAACGCAAGATTAAGCGAAGATCGGATTAGAATGTGTTTTAGACCCGACAAGTATAAAGACTTGTATAATATGGGTAAAATAAACACCTTCTGGATTTTGAGGTAAAAATGATAAGGTTTGACCCGTTTTGGTCAATTTATGCAAACTAGTCACATAAACCGTACCGAACGCGAAAATGCATAACGGGTAACCAAATGAGTCATGTACAGGTTCCCTAAGTTAATATCTTAAAATGTGTTATGATATCAGTAGGATACCTTCCATCATGCCCAAAACGGATTTAAAACCAATTTATTCCCCGTAGGGGTATTTTGGTCATTTTAGGATTATAAAAGGGATTAAATATTAATCTGAGGTTCTGGTCTAAAATGATCAGTAAAAATATTTATTTTTGCAAGTCATATCATTAGGGTACTGCATATATGTGAAATTTATCATTTATAACCAAACTATGTGCCGTAGGGGTATTTTGGTCATTTCACATAAGCTTTTGTAACACCTCGTAAAATCATGACCAATATAATGAAGACACGTGTCATGAGCTTTAAACGTGTAATAGATTGAATATAAGGGACTAAAGTTGCCAAACAATGTAAATATGTGAATAAAGGGATCCAAAGTGTCAACATGCAATTTTTGTGCCTCTGATTGACCTCACACGACGTTCATATTCTTAAATGAATAATTGATCGAACATTGGAAGTCGTTTGTGTTAAAAATGAGGATCTTGTAAAGCATAGGGATTAAATGTGTCAACATGTTTAAATTATACCTCTGAGTGACCTTTTAATGAACCCGAAGCTTCGTAACGATTAATTATGCTCCCGAGAATAAGCGATAAAAATTTCACAAGGTTTCGACATCGTATGAGGAATATACGTTAACATTCGTAAGTGAAGGGTTAAAAGCGTCAACGTTGAAATTCAGGACTTTTCGGGTGATCGTATAATTAATCGGAAGCTTAACAAAGTTTGTTATAACTTAGAGTCCTTAAAAGTCAAGTTTGAGGGTCAAAAGTGCAATAAACAATAGTTAAAACATGTTTAGAAGGACCAGGGACTAATATTGCAATTTCTGAAACTTTGTTGACCGGATCTGGCACTCATACCGGCCGCGTAAGACTCCCTTATGTCTTACGCGGGCCGCCTAAAAGTTGCCAGCTCCCAAAAATTGGGCAGTTGCCTGTTACAGCTGTAGGATCGTTTAAAGACCCAAACGAGTCGATCAGAAGAGTTTTACTCAATACGAAAGGCGGAAACAGGCGTATCGAGGTCAATTCAGCTAGATATACACTTTAAACAGTCGTATTATTGATTAGATGACGTTCTACAGCGAGACGACACTTTGGCAGCACTTCGTTGCTCTGACCGGAAAGATTATACAGATCTCGCTTGAACTAGGTATATATAAGCATCTGATTTCGCTTGAAGTTGTTCCAAGCGAAATAAGATTCCAAGCGGAATTACATATATGCACATTCAAGCGAAATCACCTTGTTTCAAGCGAAATTACATGTTATCTCGAATTACGTGCCCTGATTTAACATTCTACGTACAAGACTCGATACAAGACGAAGTCGACAGACGCATGCACCAACAGACTCCCCCTCGAATGTTGACGAGTCTTAAGTGTCGAGTCTTCGCATCTTCAGTCTTTATCAGTCTTCTCAAACTCTTTGAAGTATCTGACACTGTAAAGCATCCTCAAATCTTTCTCTTCTCTTTTTCATCAGCACCAATACACTCCTTCCTTTAGGTGTCTTCAGACTCCCCCTTTCGATATGCTGGGATTGCAGCCTGGCTTGTTAAAATCACAGAGTCTTCAAGTATCGGAACCTGGCTCTCTATCGACTATCTCAAGATCACCTAGCTCTTATCCTTTTTCCTGCATATTCTCTACAGGTTCAGGTTCAGGATCGATTCCTGGCTCTTACCTGCACAAATCTCTACCTAACAATAAATTTTCTGATGATCACTTGTAAAAACAATCTCACCATCTAACGAACAATTGCAGGAATTATACAATCAAAGAATGATTTTACAATATTAATCTTTGATGAACCACTTGTAGGAATAACGTTTTTATTGCAAAACCTTTTCTCATTTCATTTCAAAACATCTCAAACAATTTCACCCAAACCATTTGTTCATCATGTTTAGCACTTGGAATTTTGAAAATTAGTTCTCCAACACCAGTTGTCGAAAATCTTTTTGTATTTTTCAAAATTTATGCTAAAACACACTAAAATCTTTTTGGATTTTTGAATGTAATGAAATGCAATACAGAGAAGAAATATTTACATACAATATTTTTGTGAGTTTGTGTAAGAGGATCATATCAGTTTTTGAGACAAATCACCAACACCGTTAAGCTTTAAACATTTTAAGTTATAAACGATTCACTTAGATTGTCAGTATACTGGTCCACTTAAATTCTCACACAAAGTTCAACTGTTTCGAGATACGGATTAATGTCTTAAGCATTTAAACTTAATCGCGTGTCCCATCTCAGAATATACTCCCGTATCCAGATCCCAATATTCAGTCTTACAGGTGAGTATACCACAGATGATATCTGTAATGGGTTAAATTTTGAAAACCGTGAGACCTCAGGTCAGAACTTCCGTTCAGCAGAGAGATGACGGCTCGACTTTAGGTGGGTCCCCTTTAGAGGATCTTTTTTACAACAGCATTGATTAGCAATTTTATTGTCTCATCATTTTATGCTGAGGGCGGCGCTATATTTCAAGCAAGCGTAAAGTATTCTCCTGGGACTAGGCCATTGCTTCCGCATTATCAGAAGTCCCGGGATAATACCCCAGATATCACTGAGTATAAAGACCTAATATCTCAGAAAGAGGGACCTTTCAAACAAGATTTCGGGGGTTACCCATATATCCGAGAGATGTTCCCCACGATATAAGCAAGTTTGAAATTTAGGTTTATATCTCGTCACAATCTACTAAATGTGCAAAAACCTACTGGCACATCATTAGTGAGACCGTTTATCACTTTTAACTTTCCATTTCTTTAGCATGCTGTGAAAGTCCACTGATGTACTATCATTTCCTCTTCTTTGACACAAAAACTCATTTTTGCATTTTATCATGTTTTTTATTTTTTTCAAATTTTCAAATGTTATTGAATTTTCTGAAAAATTACCCCCCCTAAAATGCAAACACATTTAAAGAAATTTGAAAACAAACTAGACAAACAACGTGACAACTGATATCGAATCGCTTCACTTCGCCATCCACTTGGTATAAACAATCAGAACTCCCCCTTACAACAAACTATATTCCCATTGTGATCTCAAAACACTTAAGTTTGTTTTAATCAAATGGTTTTTCCAGAAAATAAGTTTTGTTGATTGATTTTACCATTTGTAGGTTAGGGGTTTGATTCATCACATTGTTTTTCAACCTACCACTTGTAAGAAAATCAAGTACAACTTAATGTCCCTGATTTACCACTTGTAGGTGAAAACCTTTTTCAACCACTTGGCTTAACAACTAATACCATTTGTAGGTTAAATTCTCAGTATGCCGATTCCTACTCCACAATTACCAACCTGGGAGTTCCGGCAAGTCATACTAGTGACCAATTTTCAATTTACCAAAAACAATCTAAGAATGATGCCGATTCCTGCTCCGCGATTACCAACTTGGGAGCTCCGGCAAGTCCAGGATTTTACTGTTCATAGTAGGTACCATCCCAGTCACAAACCAGGGATGATACTTTACCTTGCTTCTTTGTTTTCTTCTCGTAAAATTCCTTGACTCCCTTTACCTTCCTGTCAACCATTTTTCCAAAAATGTTATGAACTTTGAAGTTAAATGCTTTTTCAATATCAAAATCTTTCTTTTCAGAAAAAAATTGATTTGAAATCTCGACTTTGCCAATTTTCTTCTTAAAATTTTCAACCCGAAGTGGTGGAAAATTCACATCATCCACAGTCGGCACTGATTTTTCACATTTAATCTCAACCTGTGGCTCCTCTGATTTTGTGGAATCAGATTCATTGCCAGAAGATAGCTCCTCTGATTTTGATGAATCAGAATCATTGCTAGAACTATCATCAGACTTCTTAACAACCCATTTTTGGTTGTCAAGATTTCCTCTTTTCTGGTAAAACCTATTTGAACATTCACCAATCTCAAAAGTTGAAATTTTGAAAAGTTTTGTTCTATCAATTGGTGGTTCAAACACAATCTCTTTATCTTTCAGTTTACGAGAAACTCCCTGTTTTGATTGTATCGCCTTAGAACAATTCTTGGCAATATGTCCAATAGTGTTGCATTGGAAACAAGTTCTCGTTTCTTTCATCTGACCCGCAGTCTTCATCTCTTCTTGCTTCTTCGCAAGGAATTCTCTGTTCGACCGATTTCTGAATAGATTTTCTTTCTCTTCTTCAGAAGACGTACCTGAAACAAATATCATTTTTGATTTAAAATCTCGAACATATTTTTCATTTTTCTGTTTTTCTGATGGAATAAATCCAAGACCTTTCTTTTTGAAATTACCGTTATGGTTTGGTTTCTTTCGATAACCAGAACCAGAACTGTAACCCTTTTTCTTGTTTTCTCTTTGTTGAACTCTTGAGGTGTAAGGTCTTGGTTTTACAGAAAGATTTTCATCTTTTATTTCAGAAGTATTAATTTCTGTTAGTTTGAAAACCTTTTTTTATCATTTCTGGTTTAACACCTCTTATTGGAAATTCCTCATCAAAATATAATTTGTCAGAATCATTCAAAGTATATGCAACTTTAAACATTTCGTCATCCAAATTAGATTTTGATAACATGAATTCTTTATTGTAAACTATTTTGCCCTGTTTGTCGGTTTGACTCGGAATGCTGGACTCAGACTTTGATTCTGACATAGACTCCGATTTTGACTCCTCGGATTCATCTTTATCCAACACCTGATCGACCACTTTCTTTATTAACTCGGACTCATGATCAGTGTCAGATGATGTAAACGTGACATCTATATTTTCTGGCAAGTTAACTGTAGACTCCGACTCCCACTGTAAATTTGTTGCCTTTTCGACTCTTTCTGAATTTGGATTTCTCGGAGAATATCCATTTTCAAACGGAGGTGGACACTTGTTGTAACTAAAACCTTGTTTCTTACCAGATGTCTTTTCTTTGGTATCCTTCTTCTTTTCAAAAGTCTTTTCTTCAGAAACCTTCTGTTCTTCAGTCACTTCATCATCTTCAAAAGCCTTCATTCCTTCAACAGTTGGATAAATCCTGTCAATGACATAAGAAGTACATGAGTAACTTTTAAACAAACGATTAACTCTTTCAGTTTCAATTCTTTTTGTTTCCAGTTTCTGCTCTAGCACAGCACACTTCTCAATGTAGTTGTTCACAACTTTCTGCTTTATCATGAAAGCTCCTTGAAGTGTTTTCATGGTTGTTGCCTGTTCTTCACTTGATTGATTGTACTGATTCATGGCTTTGTTCAGAACATCGTAAGATTCCTTTAACTGATTTATGTTGTTAATCAGTTCACTGTTTTTCTTCTTGATAATCTCACAATTCTCACAAATAACCAGAATCTTTTTAGCATTTACTTCTTCATCAACCTTGAACTTTGGTACCTCCTTTACCTTTTTCCTTATCACAGGAACAACTTCATCATCACTGCTCACTGGTGTTTTGACCTTTTTCTTTTTCTTTTTGGCTTTTTCATCTTCACTACCACTTTCTGCTATCAATTTCAAATCAGCTGCCAATCTTCTTGCATGATACTCTCGATCATCATCACTTTCCTCTTCAACACGAGCAACATACGCTTTGTGATTTGAATCTTTGTTTGGATCATAATCATCCCAATTGAAATTTGCCCAGCTAAAACCTTCAGGCAATTTTTCATCATCTTGATTGATTAGGCATGCTTTGTTGTCAGCTGAGATATATTTGTCCCAATTGAAACCTTCCGTTGGCTTTTGATCATCCTGATTCACCATACAAGCTCTCTTTGAAGATTCTTCAATCACTTTTCTACCATGTGCCACTTGTGGTTCTTGTTGTTGTTGAGCAACTTGATGATAAATGGCCTTCCGGTAGTAATCATTGTTGTTGTTGAACGGATTTTGAGCTCCACTTGCTTCGCGGTTTTTGCACTCCCTCTTGAAGTGTCCTTTTTCCCTGCAACGAAAACAAGTGACTTTAGATTTATCAAAGCCTAAAGTAGAAACATTACCTTCACGTAGATCATCTCTTCCTGTGATTTGCTTAAATTTCTCAGCTCGTCTCAACACACTTGCCAAACACTACTTTATGTCCATCAATTCCATCTCTTCAGCATCTATTTGATCGTAATCCTCTTTTGTCAACATAGGATTCCCGATCCGTCCTGCAACAAAACTACCATAGGATTCCAACACGGTTCCCAACAAAGACATACGACTTTTGGCAATTTCTGCTGAATAATCCTCATCATTCTCCAGATTTAAAACAATGTTGCATTGTAGCTTCTTGCCAATCTTGGTTGTTGAAATGTTCGGATCAAATGATGGATATGATGAAAAACTTGTGTTGCTGTTTGATCCTTTTGAAGAACTTCCAGATGAACTCTTTGCATTGAATGCAGTCTCAATCTTCGGTGACAAGTTGGTGGTTTTATCACTGACCCCACCTTTGTAATAAAGTCCGATGTCTTGTTCACCGTCAAAATCTCTCATTCTTAAAACTTTTCTTTGTTCCATTTCCTGAGCCTCAATCTTTTCAATGAACTTGCTCAGTGTCAGATTGCTAAAACCTTTCTTGTTCCTCAACATCATGAGATATGTGCCCCAAGTCTCATATGGCAACGCATCAGCCAACTTTTCGATCAACTCTTCATTATCTTTCTCGATGCTCAATCTCCTCATGTTGGCTAACAAATTGCAGCATCTTTCAATAATTTGCTTTGTGCTTTCATTTTTCAATCCACGAAACAGATCGAATTCTTTCTTTAAAAGTGACTTCTTGTTCTTGACCATCTCTTGGCTTCCCTGAAACTTCGATTTTAATGCTTTCCAGATTGAATAAGAAGTTCCATTGTGTTGCAATAACACCAAGATATCTTCTTTCATAGCTTGTTGTAGTAGACTTAGCATCATTTTTTCATCTTTGTATTTCTTTCTATCTACAGCACTAAGATCTTTAATTGCAATAATCTCTTCGTCATCATTCATCGGTCTAACGTATTTTGTCTCGACACATTCCCAAGCATCCAAATAATTTGCTTGTACCCAGTTCTCAAAACGTCCTTCCCAACCCTTATACTCCTCGATGTTCATGAGCTTAGGCGGTTTTTGCATAGTGCCCGTTTCGTTTTCCAACATCGTGTTCTGTGCAAGAGTAATCGGGGTAACCGGGGTAGCGAATGCATTGAAAAATTCCTCTTCCATGTTTCGGTTTTTCAAAGATCACAAAAACTGATTGTTCAAGCGAAATAACTGTTCAAGCGAAAACACCCTCAAGCGGAATCACTGATTTCAATTGAAATCACTCAAGCGAAATAGCACCTTGAAGCGGAATAGAAAGTTTCAAGCGAAATAACGGTTCAAGCGAAATCAACACAATTTCTCAAGCGAAATCAGATTCAAATTGTGATTTCAAGCTAAATCAACATGTCAGTTCAAGCGAAATACTGCTGATGTCATATTCTCAAGCTGTTTTTCAAGCGGAATTATGAAATTTACCAGTTTTAGTTCGATTTTAGGCTTGAAACTTTCAAGGCTTTGTTAAAACACTAATGCGCACATGATGTGTAAAAATCAGAACATTTTGACCGTGAAAAATTGTTAATTTTGAAAAAAAAGGTGTAGAAATCAGAATTTGCAGCTGAATTGGTAAGAACTCTTCCTCCTGAGCTCTGATACCACTTGTAGGATCGTTTAAAGACCCAAACGAGTCGATCAGAAGAGTTTTACTCAATACGAAAGGCGAAAACAGACGTATCGAGGTCAATTAAGTTAGATATACACTTTACAGTCGTATTATTGATTAGATGACGTTTTACAGCAAGACGACACTTCGGCAGCACTTCGTTGCTCTGACCAGAAAGATTATACAGATCTCGCTTGAACTAGGTATATATAAGCATCTGATTTCGCTTGAAGTTGTTCCAAGCGAAATAAGATTCCAAGCGGAATCTTATTCCGAGCGGAATTACATATATGCACATTCAAGCGAAATCACCTTGTTTCAAGCGAAATTACATGTTATCTCAAATTACGTGCCCTGATTTAACATTCTACGTACAAGACTCGATACAAGACGAAGCCGACAGACGCATGCACCAACAACAGCAGGTTGCACCGCCTTAAAGGCCTGGTTTTCGAATTCAGGAGCTGCACTAGTGGTTTTTCATGCATAGGGGACACTTGGATTCATCAGGGATCAATAGTAGACTCATGTGGAATGATCTTGTGCAATTAAAATCACTATATAAAGAACATAAGTTGCAACATTTTTCTTGCTCATTTGAAAATCATTCTCATACACTCTCTGGAGCTCTCTGGACTTCAAGCAAGCTTCCATCAGATCATAATTCGTGCTAAGGACCATTGTGAGTGTTCTTAGCCTTCCTAATTCATGTTTTATTAGTTTAATGACCAAAAGTCAAAGCCGTCGTAATTAAGCTTTGACTTAGTGATTAATCACTAATGGTCCAGTCATTTTTCGAATTGAAAGTGGCTATGAGTTGGTAATTATGTGGGTAATAAACCCTTAAAAGGGCACCCTCTGATTTCCACTCTAACTAGGTCAATTGTCGGGTCAAACTTAATTATAAAAAGTCAACAAAAAGCTATTTTGCAAATAAACACATAATTAACAATGTAGAAGCCATGAAACCTGTTTTAACACTTGTATAACTTGGTAATCAATGTAAGAACATGTCTAAGCATGTTCAACCCGACAATTTCAAGTTTAGGCTCGGTTCGGAACCGAAAGTCGCAAAAGTAGACTTTTGCTTTGACTTTCAGTTCTGACCCGATTTAGCTTAGTTTAGATATGCCATAAAGTTCCATTAGGACCAGGTTATAGGTTAGTGTAACCCTTTGAGGTTATACAACTTGGTTCCTAATTATTCCGATTCATTTGCATGTTTCTGTTAATTGCTTAAATGTTGACCATTATGCCCTCTTGACCTTAAAACGAGATTTTTGAAAATGTGAGAGGACAAAAACCTTTGTTACTAATTTATAAACATGTCCTAAAAAATTTGACATCAGTTTGAGGTCTAAATTAGGAGTTATGCCCAATAGCGTAATTTGAAAGCTTTTAATTAATTAAACGGCATAATTAGCATAAAGCCTATCTAAACCCAAATTTTTACACCAAACCTTTTACCCACTGATGTAATATAATATTTTGGGATTTTTGAAGTTTTTTATTTATTTTTAAACTGATCATGGCATAGGGTTCTTGCTTTGATTCGGTAATTGTCGGTTATACCCTTTTTGCTAATAAAATGAGTTTTACATGACATATTGATACCAAATCTTTTGCTACTGATTTTATATGATAAATAAAATATTTTAAGCCTTCTGGGCTGATAAAAATCTCAGCTTTCATTAAATAACCCGAAAATCGCTTAAAACCGACTTTTACGCGTTTTAAATCGCTTGGGATACGGTATTATAATAATACCGCTTGGTCGGGTGTGTAGTTATTTAAATCGGATTGTGATTAATATATTTACATAACCCGTTTTAATTTGTTTTGTTTGGTATATGGCCTTTGGGGGGTTAATGACCATGTCCTGGATATCCTCGGCTCATTCATTGAAATGGCCACGACTTAAGCACGGGATGTAGGCATACACCTGACAGTTGCGTATGTATAAATGGTAATCCACAATGAGGAATTCTCTTTGTGGGCATTATACCTGTGGTGTGTCAGTTAATCTTGTCCGGCTCTTCTAACCGGCCCCGACAGACGGCAAACATATAAATCTGTATACAAGATTATTTTTTAAAATAATTGTCCCAAGTTATAAAAGATATTTTGTGCCTTGTGCATTCAAATCAATTTCTTAAACATTTTCAAAATGAGTCGGTTAATTGTATTTACTAGTGAAAACTGACGTATTTCCCAAAAAGGTTAAGTGCAGGTACTAATCGAAATGGGCAGGTTACTCCTAGCATCAATAAAGAGTCTTGCAAGCTTAGATGTTTATAAATCTGCTGAACAATGTTCCTTTTTACTTGATCCGCCTGTGGATCCCTTACAACCGTTTTTGTAATAATTGATATTACTTTCATTCGGTTTGTAATGTTTTTATCTTTCGACTTCCGCTGTGTATTAAACTGTGATAAATTGTCTATGATGAGATCAACTAGGTCACGATACTCCCCACTGGGCCCACCGGTAATACGTGGAAATATCGGGGTGTGACAGGTTGGTATCAGAGCCAACATTGAGTGAATTAAACACTAGCCTTTTGTGTTTAATCTCAATGACACAGTTTGCACATTCCCCGACTTACGAGTCTAGGCAAAGAACTTAGGACTAATCCTAATTTATTTTATTTTGTCCTTTATTGTTTTTCTTTGTTGTTTCTTTTGACAGGATCAACAAAAATGCCGCCGAGGTTCTGAAGAGGAGGAAGGGGCAAGGGGCCATTCAACGCCCCCAACGATCACAAGGCCGGACTTTCCCACCGGCGAACCCCGTCTGTTACCATGAGCACCAGTCCTCAAGAGGACTGGAGGACCTATTTGGAGCCCGCGAGGCGATCTGTCTCGTTAAGTTCATCACCCTCTTACCATCATTCCTTCGGGCTGCAATCGGAGAACGAGCCCGAAGATTCTCACCACTCTTTCTTGCCGTTACGGCGATCAACCTCCCATCGGGCCTTTCAGGACCCGACCCCGTTCTTTCAGAGCCTGTTTAATCCGGCAAACGTGAGCGAAGAACCAATGGGTTAAAACCCATTGGGCCCTGAAGACCATTTCCCTGAAGCTCAGGGAATGGATATGGATGATGACCCAGATCCCGCCGAACCACCATCTGGGACACCTACTCACCCCATCGAGATTTCGGATGGGTCGTCTTTTCATGGATCACCTTATCGTGGTCCAGACAGCTATGAGGCAAGGGTTGCCCAATACGACTGGGTGTTTACTCCTTCCTACAACCCATCGCAGCAGCAGCAACAGAAGGATCACTCTGAGGATTCACGTTTCGTAGCGGTCACTCCGCCGCCACCACCGCCACCAGTGCAGCAACCGCCTCCGGAGCCACCGAGGCATTGGAGATCAGGAGCACGGATGTCCGTGCGAGGAGGGGATTTCCATTTCAGCACCCCTCAGCATTCCAGTGGCAGTCATTACCAGCCACTATATGAAGACCCACAGATGGGTGGGCTTTCAAACCCCGTTTCCGAGGTGGACTCTGCGCCAGTCGCACCGCCACCAGTGGGTTATGATAACCCGATTCCTTCATACGTCAGTGCAGCGACGTATAACCCTTTTGAGCAGCCAGCCCATACTAACTACAACTACGCCGAAGTTGACCCATACCTTGTAGCGGCAAACTACAATGCTCTTCATCCCGAGGGCCCCTATGGAGTCCCATATCAGACTGGGTACCCGCCCTATGGGTACCAATACCCGCCACCTCCTCAACCTCCGCAGCATCAGCAGCCGCCGCAGCCACCACTAATACCGCCACCGCAGCAACAGGAGATTCTTCAAAGGTTGAGTCAGGTGGAACGGGAGGTTCAAGAAGAGCGTAGGAATCACCGAGGATTTCTCAAAGGTCTGGGAAATTTAATCAAGGGAAAGAAGAAAAGGGATTTTTGAAGATTCCTTATTCAATTATTTGTATTGTAATTTCTTTATTTTAAATCAAGTCCCTGCGTGGACATCTATTTATATATTTAGTCCCTGCGAGGACTTGTATTTCTAGTTTAGCCCCTGCGTGGGCAAGTCATTTCTGTTAAAGTCCCGTTTAGGGCATTTATGTACTCTTTTATTTAATTATGGAATATGTTGAATTTTAATTATCATTATATGCATAAATATAATATATATGAAATAAATAAATCCAAAATATGTCATTCCTTTTATAAGATATGCCTTTAAATACTAAAATAAGAATCTTAAAAGGTATAACCTAGCCTGCATGTCATTATAGACCTGGCCATAATGGTAAAACCTGTTTAAAAAGATTCAAATCCTTGTTAACATCTGAAAACATGTTAACACTCCTGGCAGATGTGATTCGTTAAAGTCGCACATGTCATCCTTATATTGGGTTCTTTCCAGATTCCTAATCTAACCTAATGATCCATAAATCATGGGTTCGAATCATCAATTAAGATGATCATATATTAAACATCCATTGGTGATGTAGTGCCTACGGGCCATACTCATTGTCATATAAGACAAAAGACAGATGTGGTCTACTACTCCCTGTCAACAAAAGGTAATGAACTACGTTTAAACCTTAATGCCTCGATTATCTAGAATCATGGCTTAGAAATTATCCTTGTGACTAGGCCTTTTGTATGCCACCCTAATATCCTAAATAGTTTGTAACTAGGATAAAATATGATAAAATTTGAATGAATTAAATTAACCAATATGGTTTATAGTTACCATGGTTAATGAATTGCCATAAAAGACAATTCCATAATAGACTCCTGAATAAATCCTTGTTAATATTTTATGTAGCAATCAAGCTACATGGCTGGGTCTGATGAAGTCAACAGCCACCCGAGGGAGAATCATGATACCACCAGAATCAACATAGTTGGTGCAGAATTGCAGGCATTAATAGACAATGCCGTTACTCGAGCTCTAGACAGACGAGATAATGAATCAAGTGGTACCCGTAGCAGGACCCTATCTGTTCAACATGCAAAACCACCTTCCAAGTCGCATGCATCTCATAAGGATGATTCTCATCATTCCTCAAATCAGCATAGTGTTCCGTCTAAGAAGATTGTATTCGATCAAGAGCCACGTGTTAGGGGTTGTTCCTATAAGTATTTCGTCTCCTGCAAGCCCAGGGATTTCACTGGGGAAAAAGGAGCCATTGATTGCATGACGTGGCTAGACAAGATGGATACCATGGTTGATATCAGTGGTTGTGCAGAGCAAGATATAGTAAAGTTTGTGTCGCAATCGTTTAAAGGAGAAGCTCTAGCTTGGTGGAGGTCATTGATCCAAGCTACTGGGAAGATCCTTTTATATAACATGACTTGGGATCAGTTTGTGGCTCTAATCAAAGATACTTTCTGTCCTCAACATGAAGTTGAGAAGATTGAGATTGACTTCTTGACCTTAGTCATGAAGAACTTAGATTGCCAGGCTTACCTCACCAGTTTCAATACCATGTCTCGATTGGTTCCATACTTGGTTACACCAGAACCAAAACGTATCGCTCGTTTTATTGAGGGTTTAGCCCCGGAGATCAAAGATAGTGTGAAGGCGTCTCGACCTACCACTTTTAGGTCAGCAGCTGATTTGCCATTATCCCTTACTCTGGATGCGATCAGGCTGAGATCGCTTAAGAGTTCTGATGAAGGAAAAAGGAAACGTGAGGATGATAACTCACGACGTTCTGATAAGAAGCGTAAGGGGAACACAGACCACAAGAAGAATTCTAGGTCTAACAAGGGTAACCAGCAAACGGATGAGAAGCCTAAATGCAAAACCTGCCAGAAGCGTCATTTTGGAAAATGCAGGTTTGAATCAAAGTCACAGTCAAAGTCGATTGCATGTGGGATATGCAAATCCAAAGAACATAAGAATTTGGATTGCAAAAAGATAAAGGATGCGACGTGCTATAACTGTAACGAGAAGGGGCACATCAAGTCTAACTGCCCAAAGTATGCCAAGAAACCCGAAGAAGGCAAAAAGACCAATGCTAGGGTCTTCCAGATGAATGCACAAGAAGCGATTTAGAATGACAACATGCTAACATGTACCTTTCTTATCAATGATATTTATGCAAGGGTATTATTTGATTCGGGTGCAGATAAGTCATTTGTTGATAATAAGTTTTGTAAGTTATTAAATCTGCCTGTTAAAACCCTGAGCATAAAGTATGAAGTAGAATTGGCCGATGGTACCATAGAAACCGCTTCAACTGTGTTAGATGGATATTTTATATCCATTAGGAACCACTATTTTCCTTTGTCTTTGCTTCCTTTGAAACTAGCTGGATTTGACATAGTAATAGGCATGGATTGGCTATCTCATAACCAAGCCCAGATTGTTTGTGACAAGAAACAAGTGGTTATCAAGACTCCGTATGGTGAGCCACTTACCATACAAGGAGATACTCAGCATGGGTTGCCTAAGCAAGTGCCTATGCTTAAGGCATCAAGATGCATGAAGAAAGGTTGTGTCATCTATATGGCACAAGTGACAATCGATGAACCTAAGCCCAAGATTGATGACATCCCTATCATTTCTGAATACCCTGACGTATTCCCTGAAGAACTACCTGGTTTACCACCAGATAGGCAAGTGGAGTTTAGAATTGACATTATACGTGGAGCAGCACCCGTCGCAAGAGCACCTTACCGGTTGGCCCCAACTGAGATGAAAGAGTTGAGAACTCAGTTGGATGATTTGTTGGCAAAAGGATTTATTAGGCCTAGCTCATCTCCTTGGGGAGCACCGATCCTGTTTGTGAAGAAAAAGGATGGATCAATGCGTTTATGCATTGATTATCGAGAGTTGAACAAGGTTACAATCAAGAATAGATATCCATTGCCCAGGATCGACGATCTATTCGATCAGCTTCAAGGAGCCAGTTACTTCTCCAAGATTGACTTGAGATCAGGTTATCACCAGCTGAAGGTTAGAGATGAAGATGTGCACAAGACTGCATTTAGAACTCGCTATGGTCACTACGAGTTCTTAGTGATGCCGTTCGGACTCACTAATGCACCAGCAGCGTTCATGGATCTCATGAATCGCGTTTACAAACCCTACTTGGACAAGTTTGTCATTGTCTTCATTGATGACATCCTTATTTATTCGAAGAATCAGGCTGATCATGAGAAGCATCTTCGTTGTATTATTAAACTTCTTCAACAAGAAAAGCTCTACGCCAAGTTTTCAAAGTGTGAATTTTGGCTTCGTGAAGTCCAATTCCTTGGACATGTGGTTAGTGAGCATGGTATCCAGGTGGATCCCGCTAAGATTGAAGCTATCATGAATTGGCAAGAGCCGAAGACGCCCACAGAGATTCGTAGCTTCTTGGGTCTGGTTGGATATTATAGGCGTTTTATTGAAAATTTTTCAAGGATTGCTGCACCCCTAACTTCATTAACTCGCAAGAATATTAAGTTTGATTGGGGTCCTAAGCAACAAGAATCCTTCGATATTCTTAAACAGAAGCTAAGCAATGCACCTGTGTTGACATTGCCTGAAGGGATTGAAGAATTTGTGGTTTACTGCGACGCATCACACACTGGCATGGGATGTGTGCTAATGCAGAAGGGCAAAGTTATTGCCTATGCTTCCTGATAATTAAAGGTGCACGAAAGGAATTACACCACCACGACTTGGAGTTGGATGCCTTTGTATTTGCACTAAAACTATGGAGTCATTATTTATATGGTACCAAGTGTGTGATCTATTCTGATCATAAAAGCCTTCAACACTTGTTCAACCAGAAGGATCTGAACATGAGACAACGTCGATGGATGGAGACATTGAATGATTACGATTGTGAAATCCGATACCATCCAGGTAAGGCGAATGTGGTCGCCGATGCTTTAAGCAGATAGGAAACAGTTAAACCCATTAGAATAAATGCCAAGAGCATTGAATTGAAAAACGACTTAAATGAAAGATTGCTAGCCGCTCAGAAGGAAGCTGTATTAGAAGCTAACTATCCAAATGAAAAGTTTGGTGTAACTGCTGAACAATTATCATATGGTAAGGATGGAATCCTAAGATTGAATGGACGAATATTGGTTCCAATTTATGGAGGACTTAGGGAAGTGATTCTTCAAGAAGCCCATAACTCCAAATATTCTGTTCATCCTGGCTGTGATAAGATGCACCAGGATTTGAAGGCAAATTATTGGTGGATAGGCTTGAAGAAGTCTATAGCCACTTATGTGGCTAAATGTCTGACATGCGCGCAAGTCAAAACAGAGCATCAGAAACCGTCAGGCTTACTGCAACAGCCTGAACTTCCCACCTGGAAGTGGGAAATGGTGACTATGGATTTTATCACCAAGTTACGAAAGACAAAGCGAGGAAATGATACTATTTGGGTTATAGTGGATAGACTGACCAAGTCAGCCCACTTCTTACCTATTAAGGAAACACACAGCTCAGATAAACTAGCTCAGCTGTACGTGGACGAGATTGTATCTCTTCACGGAGTGCCAGTGTCAATCATCTCTGATAGGGATACGAGATATACATCGCATTTTTGGAAAAGCTTTCAGCAATCCCTAGGCACTCGATTAAACTTCAGCACTGCATATCATCCTCAGACGGATGGTCAGAGTGAGCGTACAATTCAAACGCTGGAGGATATGTTAAGGGCTACTGTAATTGATCTAAGTGGAAGTTGGGATGATCACCTTCCATTGATTGAATTTTCGTATAATAATAGCTATCATTCCAGTATACAAGCTGCACCTTTTGAAGCTTTGTATGGAAGAAAGTGCAGGACGCCCGTTTGTTGGGTAGAAGTTGGAGATGTCCAACTAACAGGATCTGATATAGTCCTGGAGACGACAGACAAGATTGTGCAGATACGAGATCGTCTCAAAGCTGCCAGGGATAGGCAGAAAAGCTACGCAGATAAAAGGCGTAAACCTCTAAAATTTAAGGTAGGTGACAAAGTTCTACTTAAGGTATCACCCTGGAAAGGGGTAATGCATTTTGGCAAGAAAGGCAAGTTAAGCCCAAGATACATAGGGCCATTCGAGATCATCGAACGTGTCAGAACAGTGGCTTACAAGTTAAACCTGCCTGGAGAGCTCAGTGGGATTCATAATGTGTTCCACATCTGCAATCTGAAGAAGTGTCTAGCTGATGAATCGCTAGTCATGTCACATAAAGATGTGCATATAGATGAGAGCTTAAAGTTTGTCGAAAAACCTTTGTCGATCGAGGATCGACAGGTTAAGAAGCTTCAAAAGAAGCATGTACCGATTGTAAAGGTTAAATGGGATACCCGTAGAGGTCCCGAATACACGTGGGAGGTAGAGTCCACAATGAAAGAGAAGTACCCTCATTTATTTCAACAAATCTCGAGGTCGAGATTTCTTTTAAGGGGGTGAGGATGTAACACCTCGTAAAATCACGACCAATATAATGAAGACACGTGTCATGAGCTTTAAACGTGTAATAATTTGAATATGAGGGACTAAAGTTGCCAAACAATGTAAATATGTGAATAAAGGGATCCAAAGTGTCAACATGCAATTTTTGTGCCTCTGATTGACCTCACACGACGTTCGTATTCTTAAATGAATAATTGATCGAACATTGGAAGTCGTTTGTGTTAAAAATGAGGATCTTGTAAAGAATAGGGATTAAATGTGTCAACATGTTTAAATTATACCTCTGAGTGACCTTTTAATGAACCCGAAACTTCGTAACGATTAATTATGCTCCCGAGAATAAGTGATAAAATTTTCACAAGGTTTCGACATCGTATGAGGAATATACGTTAACATTTGTAAGTGAAGGGTTAAAAGTGTCAACGTTGAAATTCAGGACTTTTCGGGTGATCGTATAATTAATCGGAAGCTTAACAAAGTTTGTTATAACTTAGAGTCCTTAAAAGTCAAGTTTGAGGGTCAAAAGTGCAATAAACAATAGTTAAAACATGTTTAGAAGGACCAGGGACTAATATTGCAATTTCTGAAACTTTGTTGACCGGATCTGGCACTCATACGGGCCGCGTAAGACTCCCTTATGTCTTACGCGGGCCACCTAAAAGTTGCCAGCTCTCAAAAATTGGACAGTTTCCTGTTACAGCAGGTTGCACCACCTTAAAGGCCTGGTTTTCGAAGTTGCACCAGTGGTTTTTCATGTATAGGGGACACTTGGATTCATCAGGGATCAATAGTAGACTCATGTGGAATGATCTTGTGCAATTAAAATCACTATATAAAGAACATAAGTTGCAACATTTTTCTTGCTCATTTGAAATTCATTCTCATACACTCTCTGGAGCTCTCTGGACTTCAAGCAAGCTTCCATCAGATCATAACTCGTGCTAAGGACCATTGTGAGTGTTCTTAGCCTTCCTAATTCATGTTTTATTAGTTTAATGACCAAAAGTCAAAGCCGTTGTAATTAAGCTTTGACTTAGTGATTAATCACTAATGGTCCAGTCATTTTTCGAATTGAAAGTGGCTATGAGTTGGTAATTATGTGGGTAATAAACCCTTAAAAGGGCACCCTCTGATTTCCACTCTAACTAGGTCAATTGTCGGGTCAAACTTAATTATAAAAAGTCAACAGAAAACTATTTTGCAAATAAACACATAACTAACAATGTAGAAGCCATGAAACATGTTTTAACACTTGTATAACTTGGTAATCAATGTAAGAACATGTCTAAGCATGTTCAACCCGACAATTTCAAGTTTAGGCTCGGTTCGGAACCGAAAGTCGCAAAAGTAGACTTTTGCTTTGACTTTCAGTTCTGACCCGATTTAGCTTAGTTTAGATATGCCTTAAAGTTCCATTAGGACCAGGTTATAGGTTAGTGTAACCCTCTGAGGTTATACAACTTGGTTCCTAATTATTCCGATTCATTTGCATGTTTCCGTTAATTGCTTAAATGTTGACCATTATGCCCTCTTGACCTTAAAACGAGATTTTTGAAAATGTGAGAGGACAAAAACCTTTGTTACTAATTTATAAACATGTCCTAAAAAATTTGACATCAGTTTGAGGTCTAAATTAGGAGTTATGCCCAATAGCGTAATTTGAAAGCTTTTTATTAATTAAACGGCATAATTAGCATAAAGCCTATCTAAACCCAAATTTTTACACCAAACCTTTTACCCACTGATGTAATATAATATTTTGAGATTTTTAAAGATTTTTATTTATTTTTAAACTGATCATGGCATAGGGTTCTTGCTTTGATTCGGTAATTGTCGGTTATACCCTTTTTGCTAATAAAATGAGTTTTACATGACATATTGATACCAAATCTTTTTCTACTGATTTTATATGATAAATAAAATATTTTAAGCCTTCTGGGCTGATAAAAATCTCAGCTTTCATTAAATAACCAAAAAATCGCTTAAAACCGACTTTTACGCGTTTTAAACGCATAGTATGGGTTAAAACTATTTTTGGCATATAAAAATTAATACCTACTGATGTTTTAAGTAAATTTTTATAACTTAACAGTAAGCAAAATTTTTGAACTCAGATTTCCAAATTTGACCTTTAAAGCTTATGTGAAATTACCAAAATGCCCCTACGGTGCATAGTTTGGTTATAAATAATAAATTTCACATATATGAAATACCCTACTGATATAACTTATTAAATTAAATATTTTTACTGATTAGTTTAGACTAGAACCTCAGATTATTATTTAACCTCTTTTATAATCTTTAAAATGACCAAAATACCCCTACGGGGCTTAATTTGAGTTTAAATTCGTTTTGGGCATAATGGAAGGTATCCTACTGATATCACAACATATTTAAGGAATATTAACTTAGGAAACATGTTCATGACTCATATGGTTACCCATTATGCATTTATCGCGTTCGGTACGGTTTATGTAACTAGTTTGCATAATTCAACCGAAACGGGTCAAACCTTATCATTGTCACTTCAAAATCCAGAATGTGTTTAGTTTACCCATATTATACAAGTCTTCATACTTGTCGGGTCTAAACCACATTCTAATCCTGTCTTCGCTTAATCATGCGTTTTGAACCTTATACCTTTCTTTAAAACTAACCGGTCTAAGTTTAAACTTAAGTAAGACCCGTTAGAAATCTATTAGGTTATTAAAACCTTCATGCCAGATTTAGGAGACCGGTAAAAGATACTTGCACTTGCTGATTTGTACGGCTGGGATAAATTTGTATAATTTACTCAGGTAAATACTTTTAGCTTATTTTCCGTTATACGGGCTTGGGATACGGTATTATAATAATACCGCTTGGTCGGGTGTGTAGTTATTTAAATCGGATTGTGATTAATATATTTACATAACCCGTTTTAATCTGTTTTGTTTGGTATATGGCCTTTGGGGGGTTAATGACCATGT
Organism: Helianthus tuberosus; assembly: GCA_030545235.1. Classification (NCBI taxonomy): domain Eukaryota; kingdom Viridiplantae; phylum Streptophyta; class Magnoliopsida; order Asterales; family Asteraceae; genus Helianthus; species Helianthus tuberosus. The sequence continues at coordinate 23,125 of JARYGA010021908.1, forward strand.
CCTGGATATCCTCGGCTCATTCATTGAAATGGCCACGACTTAAGCATGGGGTGTAGGCATACACCTGACAGTTGCGTATGTATAAATGGTAATCCACAATGAGGAATTCTCTTTGTGGGCATTATACCTGTGGTGTGTCAGTTAATCTTGTCCGGCTCTTCTAACCGGCCCCGACGGATGGCAAACATATAAATCTGTATACAAGATTATTTTTAAAATAATTGTCCCAAGTTATAAAAGATATTTTGTGCCTTGTGCATTCAAATCAATTTCTTAAACATTTTCAAAATGAGTCGGTTAATTGTATTTACCAGTGAAAACTGACGTATTTTCCAAAAATGTTAAGTGCAGGTACTAATCGAAATGGGCTGGCTACTCCTAGCATCAATAAAGAGTCTTGCAAGCTTAGATGTTTATAAATCTGCTGAACAATGTTCCTTTTTACTTGATCCGCCTGTGGATCCCTTACAACCGTTTTTGTAATAATTGATATTACTTTCATTCGGTTTGTAATGTTTTTATCTTTCAACTTCCGCTGTGTATTAAACTGTGATAAATTGTCTATGATAATATCAACTAGGTCACGATACTCCCCACCGGTAATACGTGGAAATATCGGGGTGTGACAACTTTAAAGGTCAAATTTGGAAATCTGAGTTCAAAACTTTTACTTACTGTTAAAGTATAAAAATTACTTAAAACATCAGTAGGTATTAAGTCTTATATGTTAAAAATAGTTTTAGTCCATACTATGCGTTTAAAACGCGTAAAAAGTCGGTTTTAAGCGATTTTCAGGTTATATAAGGAAAGCTGAGATTTTTATCAGTCCAAAAGGCTTAAAATATTTTATTTATCATATGAAATCAGTAGCAAAAAGTTTGATATCAAAATGTTATGTAAAACTTATTTTATTAGCAAAAAGGGTATAACCGTCAAAAACCGAATCAAAGCAAGAACCCCATGTTATGATCAGTTTAAAAATTAATAAAAATCTTCAAAAATCCCAAAATATTATATTACATCAGTGGGTATAAGGTTTGGTGTCCAAATTTGGGTTTAAATGTGTTCTATGCCAAAAATGCCGTTTAATTAATAAAAAGGCTTCAATTTACGATATTGAGCATAACTCCTAATTTAGAACTCAAACTGATGCAAATTTTTAGGACAAGTTTATAAATCAGTAATAAAGGTTTTTGTCCTCTCACATTATCAAAAATCTCGTTTTAATATCAAGAGGGCATAATTGTCAACATTTAAGCAATTAACGGAAACATGCAAATGAATCGGATAAATAAGGAACCATGTAGTATAACCTCAGAGGGTTTTACTAACTTATAATATGGTCCTAAAGGAATCTTTAGGCATATCTAAAACAAGCTAAATCGGGTCAGAACTGAAAGTCAAAGCAAAAGTCTTCTTTTGCGACTTTCGGTTTCGAACCGAGCCTAAACTTAGAATTGTCGGGTTGAACATGCTTAGACATGTTCCTACATTATTTACCAAGTTATTTTAGTGTTAAAACATGTTCCATAACCTCTACATTATCAGTTATGTGTTTATTTACAAAAATAGCTTTCTGTTGACTTTTTAATATTAAGTTTGACCCGACAATTGACCAAGTTAGAGTGATAATCAGGGGGTGCCCTTTTAAGGACTTATTACCCACATAATTACCAACTCATAGCCACTTTTAATTCGAATAATGGCTGGACCATTAGTGATTAATCACTAAGTCAAAGCTTAATTACGACGGCTTTGACTTTTGGTCATTAGACTAATAAATTTTGAACTAAAGAAGCTAAGAATGGTTACAAAGGCTCTTAGCACGAATTAGGAACTTGAGGAAACTTGCTTGAGCTCCAGGAAGTTCCAGAGATGAGTTAAGAATGATTTTTGTGAATGAGCATGTGAACTAGCAACCAAGAACTCTTATATAGCCAAAAACAATTCACAAGATCACTCCACACAAGTCTACAAATGTTTCCTGATCATCCCAGGTGTCCCCTATGCATGAAATACCATTGGTTCAGTCCCTGAATTCGAAAACCAACTTTCTAAGGCGGTGGAACTGGCTGGACTCGCAGCTGTCAACATCTTTCTGCATCTGGCAGTTTTACGCGGCCCGCGTAAGCCCAGGCCTTGGCTTACGCGGCCCGCGACAACCTGGTAAACCGGGAAAAACTTTTTAAACTTTGCCATTTCGGTCCCTGGTCCATAAAATCTTTATATAACTTTCATTTATTACCTTTTGGACCCCCATAGTTAACTTTTAAGGACCTTAGGTCATTAACTAACTCCGTTAAGCTCCCGGTTAGTTGTACGATCACCCGAAACGTCTTGTTTTCTTCGAAACTCCACAAAATTAATATCTAATATTCTTGAGATCAAAATATATAATTGTTGCAATGTTTTTGGGATCGTTAAAAGGTCACTCAGAGGGTACTTTCAACATGTTGACACTTTTAACCCCTATGTTTCATAAGATCCTTATTTTAAGCACAACGACTTCCAGTGTTCGACAATTTATTCATTAAAGAATACGAACGTCGTGTGAGGTCAATCAGAGGTACAAGAATTGGCATGTTGACACTTTGGATCCCTATCACTTACATATTTACATTGTTTGACAATTTTAGTCCTTCGGAAGTAATTCCTTACGTGTTTAAAGTCCATGACACGTGTCTTCATTATATTGGTCGCGATTTTACGAGGTGTTACATCCTAACCCCCTTAAAAGAAATCTCGACCTCGAGATTTACTGAAATAAATGAGGGTACTTCTGTTTCATTGTGGACTCAACCTCCCACGTATACTCGGGACCTCTACGGGCATCCCATTTAACCTTCACAATTGGTACGTGCTTCCTTTGAAGCTTCTTAACTTGTCGATCCTCAATCGACAAAGGTTTTTCAACAAACTTTAAGCTCTCATCTATATGCACATCCTTATGTGACAAGGCTAGCGATTCATCAGCTATACACTTCTTCAGATTGCAGATGTGGAACACATTATGAATCCCACTGAGCTCTTCAGGCAGGTTTAACTTGTAAGCCACTGTTCCGACACATTCGATGATCTCGAATGGTTCTATGTATCTTGGGCTTAACTTGCCTTTCTTGCCAAAACGCATTACCCCCTTCCAGGGTGATACCTTAAGCAACACTTTGTCACCTACCTCGAATTTCAGAGGTTTACGCCTTTTACCTGCGTAGCTTTTCTGCCTATCCCTGGCAGCTTTGAGACGATCCCGTATCTGCACAATCTTATCTGTCATCTCTAGGACTATATCAGGTCCTGTTAGCTGGACATCTCCAACTTCCGCCCAACAAACTGGCGTTCTGCACTTTCTTCCATATAAAGCTTCAAAAGGTGCAGCTTGAATACTCGAATGATAGCTATTATTGTATGAAAATTCGATCAACGGAAGGTGATCATCCCAACTTCCACCTAAATCAATAACACAAGCTCGTAGCATATCTTCCAGCGTTTGAATTGTATGCTCGCTTTGACCATCCGTCTGAGGATGATAGGCAGTGCTGAAGTTTAATCGAGTACCTAATGATTGCTGAAAGCTTTTCCAAAAGTGCGATGTGTATCTTGTATCCCTATCAGAGATGATAGACACTGGCACTCTGTGAAGAGATACAATCTCGTCCACGTACAGCTGGGCTAACTTATCTGAGCTGTGTGTTTCCTTAATCGGTAAGAAGTGGGCTGACTTGGTCAGTCTGTCTACTATAACCCAAATAGTATCATTTCCTCGCTTTGTCTTCGGTAACTTAGTGATAAAATCCATAGTTACCATTTCCCACTTCCAGGTGGGAAGTTCAGGCTGTTGCAGCAAACCTGACGGTTTCTGGTGTTCTGCTTTAACTTGAGCACATGTCAAACATTTGGCCACATAAGTGGCAATAGATTTCTTCAAACCTATCCACCAGTAATTTGCCTTTAAATCCTGGTACATCTTATCACTACCAGGATGAACAGAATATTTGGAGTTATGGGCTTCTTGAAGTTTAACGTCCCGAAGTCCTCCATAGATTGGAACCCATATTCGTCCATTCTATCTTAGAATCCCATCCTTGCCATATGATAACTGTTCAGCAGTTACTCCCAGCTTTTCATTCGGATAGTTAACTTCTAATACAGCCTCCTTCTAAGCGGCTAACAACCTTTCATTCAAGCTGTTCTTCAATTCAATGCTCTTGGCATTGATTTTAATGGGCTTAACCCTTTCTTTTCTGCTCAAAGCATCGTCGACCACATTCGCCTTACCTGGATGATATCGGATTTCACAATCATAATCATTCAGTGTCTCCATCCATCGACGCTGTCTCATGTTCAGATCCTTTTGGTTAAACAGATGCTGAAGGCTCTTATGATCAGAATAGATCACACACTTGGTACCATATAAGTAACGCCTCCAAAGTTTTAGCGCAAATACAAAGGCACCCAATTCCAAGTCGTGGGTGGTGTAATTCTTTTCAAGCACCTTTAATTGTCGAGAAGCATAGGCAATAACTTTGCCTTTCTGCATAAGCACACATCCCATACCTGTGTGCGATGCGTCACAATAAACCACAAATTCTTCAATTCCTTCAGGCAATGTCAATACAGGAGCATTGCTTAACTTCTGTTTAAGAATATCAAAGGATTCTTGTTGCTTAGGACCCCAATCAAACTTGATATTCTTGAGAGTTAATGAAGTTAGGGGTGCTGCAATCCTTGAGAAATTTTCAATAAAACGCCTATAATATCCTGCCAGACCAAAGAAGCTGCGAATCTCTGTGGGCGTCTTTGGTTCTTGCCAATTCATGATAGCTTCAATCTTAGCGGGATCCACCTGGATACCACGCTCGCTAACCATATGTCCAAGAAATTGGACTTCACGAAGCCAAAACTCACATTTTGAAAACTTGGCGTAGAGCTTCTCTTTCTGAAGAAGTTTAAGAATACAACGAAGATGTTTCTCATGATCAGACTGATTCTTCGAATAAATAAGAATGTCATCAATGAAGACAATGACAAACTTGTCCAAGTAGGGTTTGCAAACGCGATTCATGAGGTCCATGAACGCTGCTGGTGCATTAGTGAGCCCGAACGGCATCACCAAGAACTCGTAATGACCATAACGAGTTTTGAATGCAGTCTTATGCACATCTTCATCTCTAACCTTCAGTTGATGGTAGCCTGACCTCAAATCAATCTTGGAGAAGTAGCTTGCTCCTTGAAGCTGATCGAATAGATCGTCGATCCTGGGCAATGGATATCTGTTCTTGATTGTGACCTTGTTTAGCTCACGATAATCGATGCATAGACGCATCGATCCATCTTTCTTTTTCACAAACAAAATCGGTGCTCCCCAAGGAGACGAACGGTTGAATAAAACCTTTGGCCAACAAATCATCCAGTTGAGTTCTCAATTTTTTCATCTCGGTCGGTGCTAACCTGTAAGGTGCTCTTGCAACAGGTGCTGCTCCAGGAATAATGTCAATTCTGAACTCCACTTGCCTATCTGGTGGTAAACCAGGTAGTTCTTCAGGGAATACGTCTGGATATTCAGAGATAACAGGGATGTCTTCAACCTTGGGCTTTGGTTCATCAATAGTTACTTGTGCCATGTAAATGACACAACCCTTCTTCAAACAGCTTGACGCCTTAAGCATAGACACTTGCTTAGGCAACCCATACTGAGTATCTCCTTGTATTGTAAGTGGTTCACCATACGGAGTCTTGATAACCACTTGTTTCTTGTCACAAACAATTTGGGCTTGGTTATGAGATAACCAATCCATGCCTATCACTATGTCGAAACCAGCTAGTTTCAAAGGAAGCAAAGATAATGGAAAAGAGTGGTTCCTAATGGATATAAAACATCCATCTAACACAGTTGAAGCAGTTCTATGGTACCATCGGCCAATTCTACTTCATATTTTATGCTTAGGGTTTTAACAGGCAGATTTAATAACTTACAAAATTTATCATCCACAAACGAATTATCTACACCCGAATCAAACAATACCCTTGCATAAACATCATTGATAAGAAAGGTACCTGTTATCACGTTGTCATTCTGGATTGCTTCTTGAGCATTCATTTGAAAGACCCTAGCATTGGTCTTCTTACCTTCTTCAGGTTTCTTGGCATACTTTGGGTAGTAAGACTTGATATGCCCCTTCTTGTTACAGTTGTAACAAGTCGCATCCTTTATCTTCTTACAATCCAACGTCTTATGCTCACTATATTTACAGATCCCACAATCCCTAGGCTGCGATTGGGATTTTGATTCATACCTGCACTTTCCCAGATGGCGCTTCTTGCAGGTCTTGCATTTGGGCTTCTCACCCGACTGTTGGTCATCCTTCTTGAACCCTGAACTCTTCTTGTGATCAGAGTTCCCCTTATGCTTCTTATCTGAACGGTGTGAGTTATCATCCTCACGTTTCCTCTTCCCCGCATCAGAATTCCTAAGCGATCTCTGCCTAACCGCATCAAAGGTAAGAGATAATGACAAATCAGCTACTGACCTAAAGGTAGTAGGTCTTGATGCTTTCACACTAGCTTTAATCTCCGGGGCTAAACCCCCAATGAAACGGGCTATACATTTTGGTTCCGGTGTCACCAAGTAAGGAACCAATCGAGACATGGTGTTAAAACTCGTGAGATATGCCTGACAGTCTAAGTTCTTCATAACCAATGTCAGAAAGTCAGTCTCGATCTTCTCAACTTCATGTTGAGGACATAAATTCTCTTTGATCAAAGCAACAAACTGAGCCCATGTTAAGTTGTATTACGGAATCTTTCCAGTAGCTAGGATTAAGGACCTCCACCAAGCTAGGGCTTCTCCCTTGAACGACTGTGAAACATACTTCAT
>JARYGA010021909.1:0-53958 GCA_030545235.1 Helianthus tuberosus
GCGGCCCGCGAGAGCTGGAGCTGGCAGATTCAATGTATTCATCAAAACAGCCTGTTCCCCTTAGTTTTAACCATAGATTTTGCAAACTATGAGCTGGTTTGTGTGCTCATCAAGCCCCCTAATTAAATTATAACATTTGTAGGGTCAAGATCATGCTTTGATCCAAGTAAAAACACTTGGCAATGATCAAATGGAGCATGATTTCCTATAAATACCCACTTCTTTTGCTTCATTCTTTGCTCATTCAAGTTTCTTTCACTCAATCTCTGATTGGAAGCTCTCACATTGTTGAAGGCATCCTACTTGAAGTATTCTTTGTCTCCTTTTCCAAGCTTGGAATCTTGTAAGTGTTCTTTCATGCTTGGTTATGTATTTCAAGCATGAAAGTCAAACAGTGTTTGACTTTCAGCTTTGACCATGAATTAGTCAAGACAAAGTTCGTTTGAACTTTGCAACGTGAGCGTAATCACGATGGTTATAGTCCCTTGTGACTAAACCTACTGATTACCACGTTGATTGGGAGAAGTGACGAGTCAAAGTTTCAGTCAAAATGCACGATTATGTGCATTTTGTGACGAAGCTATTTTCGGATATCAAAACACTTTGTTTTGATATCAAACTTGTTTTCTAGCTTAGTTAAACATGTTTTAACATGTTTAACTCGTCACTTTTAGTTTAGTGCTTGTATATGGTCGTAAGATAAGCGGTCTTAACAACTGCTTAGACTTTCGAACCTGACCCGATTGGTCGATCATTAGGATCCGACCAAACATATTTTGTGACCATAGTTGTATAGGGAATAACCTTCCGAGGTTATACCTTATGGTCACTTAGTTTGATTAGTTTTATGATAGCTAGTATATGCCTTCGGAAAATGACCAAAATGCCCTTTTCATGCATAATTTGAATTTAAGCATATGTAACTTAATTTTTGACACTTAAACTGATTATGCAACATATCTAAACATGTTAGGGCATATAATACTTGTCATAGGACTAGTTAGGCTATCCAAATGACGTGTTTAAGTAGCATAGGCTACCTTAACGGGTCATGACGGGTCGTAAGCACTTAGGATATGTTCCAAATTAGAATGTAGGCTTTGTTAAACCATATCACATGAGTTCCAATACTCATTTGGTTTACGAGACCTCATTTTACCCGATCTCCCGATTTAGGTACCGATTTATTAACATAGTGATCTGATACTAGGTGCCACTTGATTCCTTGATTACCAGAGCTTGTTAGTTCACTTAAATCAAGGATACCTTGCAATCTCAAGTGAGTACATAGTTCCCCTATTTTACTGCTTTCAATTGTTTTGGGGTGATTCATATGTGCTAAACGATTTCGATGTTTTCAAAAACGAATACTATGGTTTATATTAAACACAACGATTTCGATAATGTGAACGAACTTGTTGGGACGTTATTACATAACAGGAATGACATTCATTAGCTTTGGCCGAGCCGACCAGTAGTATATTACGGTACCATAGGATCTGACAAATCCCATTATCGGACTATCGCCATGGTTATGTATGGGGGTAATGTGGGTAACGACAGAACCTGATGATTGTTAACTTACCCTTTGGTGGTTTGTTAATACAAGTTGAACGATGGACGAGTCACACAGGCTTGAATGTATTCAACGAGATAACCAAAAGTTAGTTTTCACAATTAAAACACGAACGATTTGAATGATTGAACGATTTGAACGATTGAATGATTTGAACGATTTGAACGATCTAAACCATTTGAACAAGTTAAACGAATGGAACGAACGATTGATAACACAAACGAGTTGAACGATTTTTGAACGATTGGTTTTTGGTATGTGATTAGATAACGGGACAGGTGTAAAGTGATAAAAGCATGGTAGATACGCCGCTGATACTTCTTATATATAAGTGCTTTTATCATATTGCATTCCGTGGCATTATTTAGTTCACTTGGACGAATGATTTCAAACGATGATACACAACGATGTTTACTAAATGATATAAACCATACGAGTTTATTACAAGAACGATTTACAATTTGGTTTACAAAAGCAAATGTTTTTAGTCAAGATTCATGGCAACGAGGTTTTCATAAACATATAACCAACTTGTTTTAGTTGGTTACTCATATTGCAATACCAACACTTTTCAAAACAAGGTTTTTCGATTATCGACTCTTGTAGTCATACGAGGTATCATGAATACAAGCCATGAATCTGACATACTCACAAAACCTACGTGCTCGCAGGCATTTTTATGCTGACTTTATTTTCACATATGTTTCAGGTGATGATAATGATGATGATTAAGATGCATGCTCACGTAGGAATGGACGGACCTTAGTGACTATAAAACAAGAAAGACAATGTGCTTGAACTTGTTTGTTTCATTTTAAGACAATGTTAAACGTTTAATAATTCAAATAAAACGAAACTTTAATCCATGTGTTGTGAAACAATGATTCTGTCACTCCACTCCCCGACGTTTCCGCCGCGGTTTTGTTATTTTAACGCGGTCAGGGCGTGACATTTAGGGTCTTGCGTTAATTCCAACTAAACTAAAAGAACTTGTTTGTAAGTTGCCTAATACTCTAGGGTGGGAATTGTAATATGTAATCATATAAGAAATCTCATCTTTTCCATTCAGGACTTCTGTTCGTAACCTAAAACGCCGCAATTCCGTTTCCATTTGGTAACCCACAAACACGATTAACAAACTGATGGGAAGAATCATTGCCATTCGTTTTGCAACTAATAATCTTCATAATCTCGATAGTCTCACAAGTTATACACACAGCACACCCTTTTGTTTATGTTCAGAGTTCTGAAGAACCGCCGCCGCCGCAAACCATCGGCGGCATCACAACAAACCATCGCCAATTAGTCACCAATTAGAATAACTGCGCTGCAGTTAGCCTTATTGCTAATCCCCATCCAGTCTGTGACCAAATCACTCTCAATGGTAACCGTTTGTTAGCCACCGCCTTTGCTATGAACCGCCGGTCACACTTTACCGACGAACAAGCTTCGTCACATCTGCACTACCTTGCCTCCACGAACAAGCACATCATCTGATCGGCTACCTTGAATTGCCACCGCCATTGCCCCATGCCGCTAGTGTGACGTTTCGAGTTGTCGTACTTGTTTTGTCCGATTTCGGTAAGCATTAATACTTACTAACTTAATCTAATTTTGTTTTGGTCCTCTAAATTGTCTTCTGTTAACCATGATGGGGATTATGTTCGATCTTCCGGTGGAAAAAAAAAAAAAACAAAAGAGAAAGGAAGTTAGTGTGTGTCCTCGATCTATATATGGTCTGCATATGGTGTGGTGTGTGTATTATCTTGATGGATGTGAGTATGCCTTGCGTGCGTGCATGTATGTGTGTGAGTTACAAAATGGTAGTGTGTGTGCATGAGTGTTTGATGTATCAGAAGTGTCTAATATATTAAAAGGCAATAATTGGTTCTACGATGGCCCAAAGCCATTTACATGTTAGAAACCAAATCTCATACTAAAGGAAATTATTTTTTGGTTTTATTAAGTTATGTAATACTTTCCAAATTTATTATTTAGAATTAATTTATTTATTAAGTCCTCATCTTTCGAATTAACTTTATATCATCATGTATTTTATAAATTGATAAGTAACTCAAAACCTTAAAAGTTTCCATCGCTGGAAGATCAACAAATTAGACTATGAAAATTTAAGTTCCTTAAATCTCAAATTCAAACTATGATTAAATGTAAGCTCTCGTACTATTTGAGGACGACTCGACTTTTTGTTTTGCTTTAGCTTTTTAACTAAGGTATGGATTCTTGATTCTTTACATCGTAGTATCACTTAATTCATTTTGTTACTCTTTGGTACGATTCTGTTTCTTTTCATCGTAGTATAATTTCCAATTCCTTCTATGGGTACGAATTCTTAAGTCTTGATATCGTAACGTAATTTTATTTTCATTACTCTTAGTACGGATCTTTGTCTTTGTTTTAGAGTCTGATTGTCATGGTTTGACACCTATATTCGTTTGATATGTGATACGTTATCTGAGTCAGTATTGTATCTGTCTACTTATTTGTTAGTATGCTGTAGCATGCCATACCTCAGACTTGTATCATGGTCGCATGTTCCTGTTAGTATTATTTTCAGTTGCCTAGAAATTATTTATAAGGCCTTAGTATATGTACTCTTTCACCCAAGCATGTCTAGCTTGTCGTTTGGGCGTCAACGGCATGGCACTTATCGTGACAGTGCGTAATCAAAGTTCATGGCGTCTCTAGCCCGTGCTTGTGTAGCACCTTGGCCACTAGAGGCGTATAGAGCGATCTTAGCTCTGAGTTTGAGTTTGTTTGTTGATCTGGAGATGGAATAATGGGTGCACGCCACACTCACCATCTCATAGGTGCATGGACTAGCTAGCTGTGTATCAGTCTGTTCTGTTTCTGGCTCTGGGTACTTCTATGTTACACGACTTGTTTTGTTGATATAGATTTGTCGTATAAGTTAGTATATGTTTCTGTATGTAAATATGTTGAGTTATGTTCTGATATGTCTGATATATTTTGTACGTGTCTGATTATGCTTCGGATCGTGTATCGGGTCATGCTACCAATTATGTTCTCTATTTCGATATGTCTGATATGTTTGTACGCATCTGGTTATGCTCCGATCATGTATTGGGTTAATTATGCTTCTGGTTATGTTTACTATCCGATTCTATTATGTTTAGTTATGTCTGTTTGACTCAGTATCTATACCGGTTCGTATTAGTTTTGTCTTAGTACCGGTCTCGATTTGGGATTTAAATTTCGTGTTATATGTTTAGTTTGTATTCCATTAATATCTGAACTCAGTATTTGATTCGGTGTCTGTTCGATATTTGTCGTTGAATCTGTCTTTGTTTTGTGTCGATTTTTTTTTCAATCGGTTTAAGAACTTTCATAAGGATTTTATTATTCTACATATAAACTCAGATTATCTAAAGTATTTTATTTACTGAGTGTAAGTTATAAAAATAGTTATTTTGACAAAATAATAACTTATGAATATTGGTTAACTCATAGATATGAATTTGAATCCAAACATTTATTTTAAAGATAATAGTTTCGGCAGTCCTTTTGTAACACCCCGTGTTTCGAAAGTCAAGATTAAAGTCAAGAGAAGACAAGATTGCTAATTGCGATCTGTCACTACTTGCTCAACTCCTGTTTTGACTTCTTTGACTCGTAGATAGTCTATTTATGTCATCGCGTTAGTTGTATTATGTGGAGTACTTGTTAATAATCGAGGTTTAATTGCTTAATGACTTAATCGCACACGCAACTCGAAATACGTATTTGGATATTGTTTTACGTGTGTGTGCTACTTATGTGTACTTGTGCATGTTTACTTATATTATGCTTGTGGTAATCAATCGAATTGCAATCTATCGCATCACAATCGAATTGAAACGCTAAACGCAGTAATTATAGTGATTGTATGTTAGATACAGTAGTTGGGATTAAAATAAATTTGATGAGTAATTCTATTGCATCACCCTCGAATCGCATCGCAAAGCTTAACCCTCAAATCGAAACGACTAAGATCATCGCGCCGAACACTCAGATCGAGTGGCCAACCGATAGGGTGGCCATCCGATCGGGTTGCCATCCGATCGAGTTGCCACCCGATCGGACTGCCACGGAATCGACCAGCCACTTACCCCACTTTCCATTTTAGGAAACCCTATAAATACCCCCATTTGTCACCTCTTTGATGGTGACAGCTCCTTTGTTCGACCAACTCGCTTCAGCCTGCATTTCTTCCGATTTCTCTCAAATCTTGTAAGTTTTCAACCTAAATCTTGTACTTTCTTGATCTACACGCACTCTTACACCTTTCTATCTTTTGAATCTTAACTTTTAACCGTGAAATCAGTGGATTTGAGGTGTTCTAGGATGATGTCATCAACTTCATGTTTTGGCTTCAATCCACCAAGAACAACTTATATCTGAACGATTTCCACATGAATAAACAAAGATCTTTCATAGATCTGAAAATATTCATGGTGAAAAGGACTGGAAGATGGTTTCCTAACTTTCTTTCAACTCTTTTACACTCAATGCACTCAAACCCGATGGAGTCAGAGCTCGTTCTGATCTTCTACCCATTCTTGGTGATGTATTAGTTCCAGATCCGAAATCCATCCAAGAGGTATTGACTTCAGGTTTGAACATGAACTACCGACTCGAACCGTGAACCGGTCGGACTAGGGTGATTCCTGTTCGAACAGGTCACTTGGGCCGAGATAGGTTTCTGTTGTTCAAGCATGTTATCAAAATGCCTCGTGCAAACACTACAAAACTTCAAACAAATCAAGTGACAAGATGAACGGATCGTCGGGATGGATTGCCGTCTGATCGGATTGCCATCCGATCGACCGGCCGTCCGATCGGGTTGCACTTTGGTTCCACACTTAAACTTTCATTCAAACTATTAAAGGTCTTGGACGTTGAACGGATTACCGACCGATCGGATTGCCATCCGATTGAGCGACCGTCCGATCGTGTAACGTCTAGGACTTTGGTACTTAAACAATTTTCAACATATTCAATACACATGGGTTGCCCACCGATCAGATTGCTATCTGATCGAGTGACCATCCTGCTGTGAACTTGTTCTCACTCTGAGAAGTCTCGCCAATCGGATTGCTGCCCGATCGAACGGTCGTTCGATCGACTGACCTGAAAGGTAGAGATACTTCTCTATTTTTAAAATGCTACAACGAAAACTTCAAAAGTCAAACCATCATACACAAACACATCTTCAAGAAGCGAGGTGACAATCCAATCGAATGGCCACCCGACCGGATGACCATCCGAACGAGTTGCCACCCGATCGATTGGACTTCCGATCGGATTACCATCCGATCCTTGGTACACTTGTATTATTTTACGTGCCGCTTATCTTTATGCTATCGTAACTGTTCAGGCTAACCTCGCTCTAAGCGCTCCATTCAATCCATAATTCTATCGCTGTGAGTATACTCGAACCCTTTTCGCTTTACACACTTTTGGGTGTTACATACGTTACTTATTCTAAATCATATCGAACACACTACGCAATACTTTAACGCTAACCGCTACTGCATGTTATACGTGACTTAATGAATGCTTGTTTGTTATGTTTACGCATGGATTGCTGTCTACCTGCCTTAGCAACGATAGTACTATAGTTTGGACTCAGCACCTGTTCACTCAGGGGTTATTAAGGATAATTAATTACATGGCTCACAGTGGTGAGTGTGTATTACGAACTGCCTTGCGTAGTCAACCCGCAGTCATTGGTATTGATAGGATCATGTCGATAACTTACTTGCTTCATTTTACACTGTGTACGTGCTGGTTATGCGTAAACGATTTCAAACTCTATTATATCTATTAAACTTGTATGCTCACCTTTACACTATATGTATTGACTATTACTTTAACGTATGTGGGAGGTGCTTAAGATGTTAGAATGCTTGGCTTGCTGTGAAATCGAGGCTAGGAAAGGTCTAGAAACAAATAAACGAATTGTCTGTACTTAAATTCTGTGTTGTCGAAATAGAACAATTTGTCTTGACTTTGCCTGTAATAATTATGTTACTTTTTATGTCATGGTATGGGACGTGATGCTTAAAATAATTGGTAATCATAGTTGTTATGGAAACTTCTGGACAATCTGTTTCGCTCAGTGCCACGCCCCGATGTTTCCGCCATCGGTTGGGGTGTGACAGATTGGTATCAGAGCCATAACTATAGGGAATTAGGCAAGACTCGACCTAGTCCGGGTTGATGTCTTAGAAACGACCTAGTCTATAGTTAGGTACCAACATACCAACTTGTGCACCCCCTATAGGGGTTTTGTACGAGCTTACTTGCAATATCTCGCTGTCCTCGCTTGCACTACACTATCACTGCACTCTAATTTTCGAAAATGAGCGAGTGATTAGGTCGAGACTAGGTGTGAAAACCGCAAACTCTCTACCAAATTGCTTGTTCGACCCTCATTTTTATCAATAAACAAGGGGATTTACATTGAACCAGGAGTGAAATCCATACTTTAACACACATTTTCCCCGTATTTTATCAACACAGGAACAAAGTTATTAAGTCAGGGGTGAAACCCGAACCTTGATGACTTACTCCGATCTCTATTTTGTTTTTACAAAACTCTCACCAAAGTCTCGGTGAATTCCAAGGACTCGAGTGCTTGAATAGCCAAAAGGATGAATGCCATTCACCACATGTCGGTGATAGAGCACAGTCTATTAGGCTAACAAGGACTTTTGAGTACATCCTTGTGAATACTCAAACCACTTTGGAAAGTCGACGTCTATCTAGCCAGAGACAATCCATTCCCAATTTCTCTGAGTTTCGATTCTGAGCCCGCAACTGCTGACTCTGATATTTGTCAATTTTATGTGGAAATTTATGTGTTTTATGTGATTATACGTTTTGATTTCTGGTGGATTATTCATTTTCGCTGTTTATTTCAATCAACACGCACAACACACTACATGATCGCCTACAAATCGCAGATTTTCATTCGCAATCGCTGCTCGATACTCGCAATCGCTGTGATTAATCGCTATACGCGCTGTGAAGGATAGCGAATGCGTGCAACATATAGCTAGGTTTCTGTATTATGACTTCCTCATGTGTTTATGTGCAATACGTGCTTATATGCTTCAGTGCTTTATGTGCTTATGTGCTTTTGTGCTTATGTGAATCTGTGATTACGTGTCTATTTGAATACGTGTTACATGACTATGTTCTTAAGCTTTTATAGTGCTAGTCGTGTGAGGTGAGGTTCGATTATATTGTGTTTGAGTCCTATGGCGATGTCTGTTGCAGACAATGTCGTCATCTAGACCCCGTTACTCTCGACACGCTCGCCGAGAACAGAGAGACAAACACCTTGCAGCACTCGTCGCTGAGTAGATAGCAAAGGTCGTCCCGCAGATCGTTAGCGACCTACAAGAGAATGCTAGCAAGTCTTCTGAAGAGTCCAGGACTGAGACTCCTAAAGATGCTCCCAAAGCTGCTTTCAGCTTCAAGCAGTTCAAAGCTTGCGGACCGAAAGAATTTACTGGCGAAGATGGTTCTACGGCCTTATTTCAATGGTTTGATTCGATCGAGGTCACCCTGCGCCAGAGTGACTGTCCTGATGATCTCCGCACTCTCAACACGACCGACGTCTTTCAGTCCCGCGCTCTAGACTGGTGGACGGCTGAGAGGAACAAACGCGGAAACGACGCGGCTTATGGTTTGACGTGGGATGAGTTGAAGAACATCATGTTGGAATAGTTCTGCCCTCCCCACGAGCGCCAAAAGTTGGAGGAGGAATTCTGACATATCAAGCAGAAGGATGGTGACAATGCTGCTTTAACTGCTCGCTTCAAGCAGCTTAGCATAATCTGTCCTGATCAAGTCAAGACTTCTGATATGACGATCAAGAAGTATATTCGAGCTCTGCCGGATTGTGTCGCAGATTTTGTGCAAGCTTCAAAGCCAGCGACAATCAAAGAGACTTACCTGCTTGCCGCTGAAATAAACGACAAGCGAGTCAAGTCTGGCTTCTGGGATAAAGCCGCCAAGAATCTCCATCAAGCTACCACCGCACTAACTGCCGAAACCGCCGCTACCCCTCAGTCTTAAAAGGCCTCTAGTTGCAAGAGGAAGAACAACAGCAACTCCAGCAACAAGAACTGTGTTGTTACCACTGCTGCCCCACTTCAAGCTGTACCAGCTCAGCAGCAAACTCAACACCGCCAGGTTGCGGCACCGGTAACCCAAGCACCACCGGCAAAACGTGCTTACACTGGTCCTCACCCTGCTTGCCCGACATGCACCTATCATCATCCTGTGGGAATTGCTTGAAGATTTTGTGTACATTGCAACATATACGGCCATTTCACCATCAACTGCCGTACAGGTCCTCGACAAGCGCCAGCACCAGCTACTGCTCATTAAGCTCTGCTCCTTGCCCCTCAAGGCCAACAAGCAGCTCAGGCACCCACGGTCAATGCTAGAGTCTGCTTTGCGTGTGGTGATCCCAACCACTTCGCAAACATGTGCCCCAATCGGGTTGTGAAGCAAGAGCCTCAGCAGCAACAGCAACAACAACAGAAGCAGCACGCGCCCGAACTTTCAACATCAACGTGCGCCAAGTCCAAGACGATAACAATGTGGTCAATAGTACGTTCCTTGTGAATGGTATTTATGCTTCGTGTTTATTTGATACTGAAGTCGATAACTGTTTTGTGTCATTGGAATTTGAAAAGCTCCTTAATCGTAAGCGCGCCCATCTCCCCTCGACGTTCGATGTTGAAGTTTCCACTGGAATCCGTGATTGTACCCTTGAGCTCAACAACCACATCTTTCCTATCGACCTTATTCTGATGCAGCTCGGTAGTTTTGATGTCATAGTAGGCATAGAATTTCTTCGTGAAAACCATGCTGAAGTTGTGTTCTTCGATAAGATGATTCGATTTTCGCTCGCTAATGGTGATCAATTGTGTGTTTATGGTGAAGTAGCATCGAAGAAACTCCAACTCATGTCGTGTATTCAAGCTAGCAAGTATCTCCGTAAGGAATACCAAGCTTACTTGGCACACATTGTAGTAGCGTAGAAAAAGGAAGTTAAGGAGGTGAAAGACGTCCCCGTTGTTTGTGAGTTCCCTAAAGTTTTTCCCGAAGATCTTCCAGGCCTACCACCAAGTCGTGATATCGACTTTCGAATCGACCTCATTCCTGGAACAAACCCTGTGGCTAGAGCTCCTTATCGACTCGCACCATCCGAAATGCATGAACTATCGAGTCAGCTCCAGGAATTACTTGATAAAGGCTTTATTCGCCCTAGCACCTCTCCTTGGGGCGCACCAGTCCTTTTTTGTCAAAAAGAAGGATGGGTCGTTCCGGATGTGCATCGACTATCGGGAGTTGAATAAGCTGACAATCGAGAATCCCTATCCCGTGCCTCGCATTGATGATTTGTTTGACCAGTTACAAGGTGCTACGTATTTTTCCAAGATCGATTTGCGCTCAGGCTACCACCAGTTACACAGTCAAGAGGAGGATATTCCCAAAACCGCTTTTCGCACCTGATACGGTCACAACGAGTTTGTTGTTATGCATTTTGGTCTAACCATCACACCCACGGTTTTCATGGATCTGATGAATCACGTGTGTAAACCTTTTCTCGACCGCTTCATCATCGTATTCATCGATGATATCCTGATCTATTCCAAGTCAAAAACCGAACACGCGCAACATCTACGTTTGATTCTCGAGCTACTCCAGGGAAATCGACTCTATGCCAAGTTCTCCAAGTGTGAATTCTGGCTAGAGGAGGTGCAATTCCTCGGTCACATTGTCAATAGTCAAGGTATTCATGTCGACCCCGCAAAGATCGAAGCTGTCAAGAGTTGGGTTATGCCTAAGAACCCGTCTAAAGTCCGTTCTTTTCTCGGACTAGCGGGCTATTATCGTCGATTTATCGAAGGATTCTCAAAAATCGTTGTGCCGTTAACCTCTCTCACGCAAAAAGACAAGCCTTTTGTCTGGGGAACCGGACAAGAGACTGCCTTTCAAACCCTCAAGTATATGCTTTGCAATGCTCCTGTTCTCACTCTACCCGACAGAAACGATGAGTTTATTGTCTATTGTGATGTCTCGAACCTTGGTCTTGGTTGTGTTCTCATGCAGCGAGACAAGGTTATTGCTTACGTATCCCGACAGCTCAAAATCCACGAGAAGAACTACACAACCCACGATCTCGAGCTAGGCGCAATTGTTTTTGCATTAAAGATTTGGCGACACTACCTTTATGGAACCAAGTGTACGATCTTCACCGATCATAGGAGCCTACAACATATCCTTGACCAGAAAGAACTTAATATGCCTCAACGCCGGTGGGCAGAACTTCTAAACGATTATGACTGTGAGATTCGTTATCATCCTGGCTAAGCAAATGTCGTTGTCGACGCTCTCAACAGATGGAGCTATTTGCATAGCGCCCGTAATATCCAAGCCCAATATGATCTCGAAACCCTTATCCGCGAAGCCCAACATGCTTGTTTCACCGAACGCACCTTGAAGAAGGAAAGGATTATCAACGATGGAGCCCAGCTAGTGAATAAGTCGAATGGAATATTCCATTATCTGGACCGAATCTAGATCCCTAAACGGACCGATTTGCGACAAATATTGATGGACGAAGCCCACAAGTCCCGATAATCTATTCATCCCGGTGTGGACAAGATGTACCAGGACCTGCGCTACAAGTACTGGTGGCTGGGCATGAAGAGAGATAGCGCCCTCTATGTTTCGAAGTGCCTGACTTGCTCGAAAGTCAAGGCTGAGCATCAAAGACCCTCTGGCTTACTCGTTCAACCCGAGATCCCTATATGGAAATGGGAGAGTATAGCTATGAACTTCATAACGAAACTTCCGTGCATGCCATCAAGTCACGCCATCAATCCGCTCTCGGTACTATGCTTAATCTAAGTACCGCCTTTCATCCCCAAACCGATGGTCAGACTGAGAGAACGATTCGTACCCTTGAAGACATGCCCCTTTCGTGTGTCATATATTTCGGTGGTAATTGGGACGCATACTTACCTTTAGTCGAATTCTCATACAATAACAGTTATCATTCCAACATTCAAATGGCACCATTTGAGGCATTGTATGGAAGAAGATGTCGATCGCCTATTGTATGGCATGAGATCGGGCACTCGCAATTAACCGGTCCTGAGCTATTGCAAGAAACGACTGACAAAATCCTCCAGATTCGAGGCAATCTACTAAAAGCTCGGAGTCGTCAGAAAAGTTACGCCGATAGACGACGCAAGCCCCTTGAATTTGACGTTGGCGACCATGTACTCCTAAAGGTATCACCTTGGAAGGGTGTGGTCAGATTCGGTAAGAGAGGAAAGCTCGTGCCTCGATATGTTGGACCCTTTAAGATTCTAGAAAGGATCGGAAAAGTGGCTTACAGACTCGAACTACCGGAGGAACTTAACAACGTTCACCCAACTTTCCACGTTTTGAACATCAAAAAGAGCTTGGCTGATGATGATTTACATGTACCCCTCGAGGATCTTCAAGTAAACGAAACACTACACTTCGTGGAGAACCCTGTCGAAATCATGGACCGCGAAACCAAGCAGCTCCGACGCTCACGCATTCCCATTGTGAAGGTTCGCCGGGAAGGCAAACGAGGCGCAGAGTTCACTTGGGAACTCGAAAGCGACACGAAGGTGAAGTACCCGCAATTGTTTGTTACGGCTTCTGCCTAATTTCGAGACGAAATTCCCTTAAGTAGGGGAGGCTGTAACACCCCGTGTTTCGAAAGTCAAAGTCAAAGTCAAGATTAAAGTTAAGGGAAGACAAGATTGCTAATTGCGATCTGTCACTCCTTGCTCAACTCCTGTTTTGACTTCTTTGACTCGTAGATAGTCTATTTATGTCATCGCGTTAGTTGTATTATATGGAGTATTGTTAATAATCGAGGTTTAATCGCATATTAATCGCTAATCGACTTAATCGCACTCGCAACTCGAATTACGTATTTGGATATTGTTTTACGTGTGTGTGCTACTTATGTGTACTTGTGCATGTTTACTTATATTATGCTTGTGGTAATCAATCGAATCGTAATCTATCACATCACAATCGAATCGAAACGCTAAATGCAATAATTATAGTGATTGTATGTTAGATATAGTAGTTGGGATTAAAAGTAATTTGATGAGTAATTCTATCACATCGCTCCCTCGAATCGCATCGCAAAGCTTAACCCTCGAATCGAATAAACTAAGATCATCGGGCCGAACACTCGGATCGAGTGGCCAACCGATAGGGTGGCCATCCGATCGGATTGCCATCCGATCAGGTTGCCATCCTATCGGGTTGCCATCCGATCGAGTTGCCACCCGATCGACCAGCCACTTACCCCACTTTCCATTTTAGGAAACCATATAAATACCCCCATTTGTCACCTCTTTGATGGTGACAACTCCTTTGTTCGACCAACTCGCTTCAGCCCGCATTTCTTCTGATTTCTCTCAAATCTTGTAAGTTTTCAACCTAAATATTGTACTTTCTTGATCTACAGGCACTCCTACACCTTTCTATCTTTTGAATCTTAACTTTTAACCGTGAAATCAGTGGATTTGAGGTGTTCTAGGATGATGTGATCATGGTGTTCTTATGAACTTCATGTTTTGGATTCAATCCACCAAGAACAACTTAGATCTGAACGATTTCCACATGAATAAACAAAGATCTTTCATAGATCTGAACATATTCATGGTGAAAAGGACTGGAAGATGGTTTTCCTAACTTTCTTTCAACTCTTTTACACTCAATGCACTCAAACCCGATGGAGTCGGAGCTCGTTCTGATCTTCTATCCATTCTTGGTGATGTATTAGTTCCAGATCCGTGAACATGAACTACTGACTCGAACCGTGAACCGGTCGGACTAAGGTGATCCCTGTTCGAACAGGTCACTTGGGCCGAGATAGGTTTCTGTTGTTCAAGCATGTTATCAAAATGCCTCGTGCAAACACTACAAAACTTCAAACGAATCAAGTGACAAGACGAATGGATCATCGGGACGGATTACCGTCCGATCGGATTGCCATCCGATCGACCGGCCGTCCGATCGGGTTGCACTTTGGTTCCACACTTAAACTTTCATTCAAACTATTCAAGGACTTGGACGTTGAACGGATTACCGACCGATCGGATTGCCATCCGATCGAGCGACCGTCCGATTGTGTGACGTCTAGGACTTTGGTACTTAAACAATTTTCAACATGTTCAATACACATGGGTTGCCACCTGATCGGATTGCTATCCGATCGGGTGACCGTCCTGATGTGAAGTTGTTCTCACTCTGAGAAGTCTCGCCAATCGGATTGCTGCCCGATCGAACGGCCGTTCGATCGACCGACCTGAAAGGTAGAGATACTTCTCTATTTTTAAAATGCTACAACCAAAACTTCAAAAGTCAAACCATCATACACAAACACATCTTCACCAAGCGAGGTGACAATCCAATCGAATGGCCACCCGACAGGATGACCATCCGAATGAGTTACCACCCGATTGACTGGCCATCCGATCGGATTGCCATCTGATGGGATTACCATCCGATCCTTGGTACACTTGTATCGTTTTACGCGCTGCTTATCGTTATGCTATCGTAACTGTTCAGGGTAACCTCGCTCTAAGCGCTCCCTTCAATCCACAATTCTATCGTTGTGAGTATACTCGAACCCTTTTCGCTTTACACACTTTTGGGTGTTACATAGGTTACTTATTCTAAATCACATCGAACACACTACGCAATACTTTAACGCTAACCGCTACTGCATGTTATACGTGACTTAATGAATGCTTGTTTGTTATGTTTACACATGGATTGTTGTCTACATGCCTTAGCAACGATAGTACTATAGTTTGGACTCAGCACCTGTTCACTCAGGGGTTGTTACGGACAATTAATTACCTGGCTCACAGTGGTGAGTGTGTTTTACGAACTGCCTTGCGCAGTCAACCCACAGTCATTGGTATTGATAGGATCATGTCGATAACTAACGTGCTTCATTTTACACTGTGTACGTGCTGGTTATGCGTAAACGATTTCGAACTCTATTATATCTATCAAACTTGTATGCTCACCTTTACACTATGTGTATTGACTTTTACTTTAACGTATGTGGCAGGTGCTTAAGATGTTTCTATGCTTGGCTTGCTGTGAAATCGAGGCTAGGAAAGGTCTAGAAACAAATAAATGAATTGTCTGTATTTGAAATCTGAGTTGTCGGAACAAAACAATTTGACTAGATCTTGTCTGTAATAATTATATTACTTTTTATGTCATGGTATGGGACATGATGCTTTAAATAATTGGTAATCATAGTTGTTATGGAAACTTCTGGACAATCTGTTTTGCTCAGTGCCACACCCCGATGTTTCCGCCATCGGTTGGGGTGTGACATTCAGTTATTCATATGATTGACTTTTGCTTTCGTATCAGTTTCCGCTATAGTTTCAGATTGGTTCATGTATCATTTTTTGTATCAGCCTTATGTCTGCATTTGTTTTTAGTACTCGTATCCATAATCGTTCCAATTCAGTCTCAGTTCTGTTAGGTTGTGTTTTCCTGCCGCTGATATGACTTTACTTGTACTGTTGATTTCTCCGTTACTGAGCAATTTTTGCCTCAGCCGTAGTTTTATTTTTGTGTTTGTCTTATTTGTTTTACAGATAATCCGGGATAATCTGGGATTTCAGTGAGGAGCGTTAGGAAGTTGCTGACAAAGATTCTTTATTTTAGTAATGTAATGAAATGTTATTAGGATCTTTTATTTAACTTTATGGATTGGTTTTTAGTTTTGATATCTGTAAGAGTGACACATCAGCCCTAGCGGGCTTGGGGTGTTACATGTCTGAAGGGGTTCAAAGGGATATTCTGACCCTTGGGGTTCCAATGGTCAACGATTGTGAAAGAACTAGAATGGTGATAAGAAGTTTGGAGAGAAAATTTCAATCAGAAGATGATGATCATAATCATCATGATATTGGCGATACTCCTCTACCAACACTTAGTAGTTGGGTGGTACATGAAGAAGCAGGAACGGTTGAAGTGACTTATCAACAAAGGGTGAAATATTCAATGTCGATGGAGGAAATGTTGAAGACAGAGAGGCTATATCTCCTTGAACAACTCTGTGATTTAGCACCTTCGAACGATGCAAGATCCAGGGTTGCAATGATATTCAAGTATAGGCTGCTACAACGAAGAGACGAGATGATGGCGTTATACGCCAATCTAAAATATGATGATGATGATGAATCTGAAGAAAGTGAGGAATAAAGCGATGGGTACAACTCTGAATCCACAGAAGACTATTAATTTATTTTGATTTCGTATTATTGTAATCTTATAAAATATTAATGAATGGTAATGAATTATTAACAATGCCACGAACGCCAAAAAATTGACCTGGGAAACGCCATAACGCCAAAAAAATTATCTATGTGACACAAAAATAATTAATTCAACGTGACAGATCCAAAAAACAATAAAACGCCAAGTAGTTAATGAATGTAGTTAATGCCAAAATAATCTTAGACGCCAAAAATGAAGCAGCATGTGACACGAAATTGGGAAATAAAGAAGATTGAATGTAACACCCCGTGTTTCGAAAGTCAAAGTTAAGTCAAGATTGAAGTCAACGGAAGAAAAGATTGCTAATTGCGATCTGTCACTCCTTGCTTAACTCTTGTTTTGACTCCTTTGACTTGTAGATAATCTATTTATTTTATCGCATTAGTTGTATTACGTGCAGTACTTGTTAATAATCGAGGTTTAATCGCTAATTATCGCGTGTTTTATCGCCTTATCGCTTATCACATCGCAATCTCATTCGCAGCCCGAAATACGCGTTCTGGATATTGTTTTACGTGTGTATGCCTTTTATGTGTTACCTGTGCATGTTTAATTATGTTTATATTGTGATGGTTAATCGAAACGCAATCGCAATGCTATCGCAAACGAATCGCAGACGCTAAACGCAAGTTAATTATAGGGATTGTATGTTAGATATAGTAGTTGGGATTAATTATGTAATCTAATGGGTAAACTATCAGATCGCTCATTCGAAACGCATCGCAAAACTCAACACACGAAACGAAACGCCGAGACACAAATCGTCGGAACCACTCGATCAAGGGACTGCTCGATCAGATGGTAAACCGATCGGATTGCCATCCGATCGGACAGCCATCCGAATGGACAGCCATCCGATCGGTGACACACTCGACCTTAGGCACTTTCCTTTTTGGGAAACCCTATAAATACCCCCACTTATCACATCACTTGATGTGATAGCTCTCTACTCGACCCAGCCGCACTCAAGCTCTATTTCTCTCGATTTCTCGTGATTCTTGTAAGTTTTCAACCTAAATCTTGTACTTCTATGATCTACACACACTTCTTCATCATTCTCTCTTATAAATCTCAACTTTTAACCATGAAATCAGTGGATTTGAGGTGTTCTAGGATGATGTCTGATGCGTGTGAAGTGTGTATATAAGTTTAAGTATATTTTAAGCCCTTTTACACTTTCTTTAGCCAAGTTTTAAATTTATAAAACACGATATTTACTAACACTAAACACACATATGGGCAAGTGCACCCATCGTGAGCGTAGTATAGTGTTGGTAAAATACCGAGGTCGTCCAAGGACACAAGAGCTTTTAGTACCGGTTTATCCTCAACGTCTAATCAAATCAAAAGTTTAGAAAAAGGTTTTAAACTAGAAAAATAAAACTAACTAAAATGTTGAAAATAAAATAAAAGAAAAAACAGATAGACAAGATGAATCACTTGGCTCCGACTCGTGTATAGTGTAACCT
The DNA here is from genome assembly GCA_030545235.1 of Helianthus tuberosus. Taxonomy (NCBI): domain Eukaryota; kingdom Viridiplantae; phylum Streptophyta; class Magnoliopsida; order Asterales; family Asteraceae; genus Helianthus; species Helianthus tuberosus. The sequence goes on from JARYGA010021909.1 coordinate 18,460, forward strand.
TTGATTATTTCCGCATTTTTGCACTTTTTAAGAGATTATCTTAGTTTTTGTAGTAGGCCCCTCTTTTGAAGGTGACGTTACCCTCAACCCAGTAGTTTGAGTCTGCATGGATACAATCCTAAAGGGTCGGATTACTGAAAGATAATTAATTAAGTTATTAATGCATATTATGGTAGGCCCCTCTTTTGAAGGTGACGTTAACCTCGGCTAAGTAGTCTGAGTCAGCAGGGATACAGTCCTAAGTAGCCGAGTTAAAGTATTAATAGTAGCTTACATATGAGGGGATCAAAGAGTTTGGACCCCCGCCATCCAATATCGTTAAGTATTGAAGGAGGTCCTACTAAATTTGACCCAGGTCCTTGCAGGATCTATACACTGAACAAGGCAAGACTTTTACCAAACCGTTCCCTTAACCCCCGACCAGGTAGCCAACATACCTCCATATAGACCGTGGAGATATGAATGGTGAAAATCTTTTATTTTATATAGACAGTAAAATAATGCCAAGACACCACGGACAAACGATAAGGAAAAATCACCTTCAACATAAGAAACTAGTTATTAAAGTCATTAATACATAACCAAGTAAAAAGTGCGAAAAGATTACAAATAAAAAGTATTACACTAGACACTTTGTCTTCACCAAGTGATGTAAGAGACTTAGGCAAACATGGCCTTGATTGTCAAGAACTCTTACGATCAATCTTGGATCCCGAGACGACTCACACACTCTATGATGGATAATGGATAATGGTGGTGGATGATGGTGTTATGGTGGTGGTGGGTGGTGGGTGAAGTGTGAGAGAGGTGGTGTGCCAAGGGATGGTTTGAACTTGAGCCAAGCACTCCTATTTATAGGCTGAACAGAAGCTCGGGCACGGCCCCGTGTCCATCCTCTTCTCTGTCTTCATTAATTGCAGTTTGTCTGCATTAGTTGACCACGCCCCCGTGTCCGCTGGGCACGCCCCCGTGTGCAGAAGCATATCTGTACTATCAATATTTGCCTGGATTCTGCGAATTTTATAGTTGACCACGGCCCCTTGTCCGCTGAGCACGGCCCCGTGGTGGGCGATAGAAGCTTCTATAGCTTTGTCTTTTATGCTGGCACTTGGGCACACCCCCGTGTTCTCTTAACACAGGGCGTGTTCAGCCTTCTGTTTTCTTGTTTTGCTTGGGAAGATGCTGTCGTGAGGTCGGGCATGTCACGTTTGTTCCTTTTCTTGTATTTATGTTAGATTTAGCTGCCTTTTTGCTTCTTTTGTTAATTTGAGCTCATTTAATCATGAAAATACAAAAGGAAGACAAAAACATACTTTTTCCAACATTAGTACTAAAAAAGGGTTAGTTTTATGCCACAATTGATGTAATTTATATGTTGCATTTTGCACACATCAAATACCCCCACACTTGAATCTTTGCTTGTCCTCAAGCAAAACTCTTTATAATGTGACTTTACACTCCCAAATGGAATGGGTAGAAGAGAAGGTTTTTGGACTTGTCTTAGAGTGTCGGGATTTCCAAGATTCTTTATTAAGTTTTATTTTTGTTTATTTACAATCCTATTCGTCATGATTTATTTAAAACTTTTCATAAGATAAATTACTTATTAGGGCATAACATGCCTTTTTAAAATTCCATTTATATACAAGTTCACATACCTCACGGGGGATCACTCAACACTCGGCCGAAGATGTATTTTAGTGAATCACTCGAGAGCTGCATGGAACTTACTCCTACCATAGGCTTGCCAAGCAATCAATTCTCCTCCTTTTTAACTATATACCTTTGTAAATATCAAGAGGACTTTTGGGGTGAAGGGTTAGGCTTGGGTTAAAGGTAGGTGGTTGGGTTAGTGGTTAGTGAAAGGGCGAAAATCGTAACAAGCGTCGGTTTTCGTAAGACTTTTTATTTTTTTGCAATTTTTATTTTGATGAAGCTTTTATTCAAACAAAGATATTTTTGATAAACTTGTTTGTTTATTTCTCTGTTGCTTCATCATCAACATTTTTTTTTGAAAAGTCATACGAAATACCGGGCTTGTTACTAAAATAAAAGGTTAAAAATAAAAAGGGTTTTGGTGGGTGAAAGGGTGTTTGGTTTGGGTTATGAAATGAAAAGGTTTAGGCTCAAAGGGGCTAACTAGGGGGATTTTGGGTAGGTGGTAAAAAAAAAAAAAAAAAATGGTGTAGAAATAAAAAGGGTTAGTCCTAATGCCTCCATCATTTACTTACTCGGGTTTAAGTTGGTAAGGACCGGGAATGTATCGTCGTGGCAAGTTCTAGAGTCGTAAGAACCAAACGGCTATTCACACAAGAAACGAAAAATGAGCATTTAGTTTAATGATATGTATTTGTATGCTCAATAAAGGCTCAAAACTCACTTTTGTGGGAATGGGTTTTTATGTGATCAAGTATATATAATCAAATTTTAACTAAGCTTGTCATGCCTTTTCATAATTTTCTTATGTTGGTTCTTTTTATCACGACGCTATCGGTTGTAAATTTGTAAAAATATAACCTTTTTAGAATTTGAAATTCCCAAGTTAAACCTAGACAAGTAAAAAAATTGAAAATTTTTCAAAAAATTTGGGGTGATTAGCGGTTCCAATAGAGTTTTGTGTAAGGCTTGTTATTAGGACTTGCAAGATTCAAGGTTTTAACATCCCCCCCCCCCCCCCACACTTAAATTACACATTGTCCTCAATGTGTCCCAAAAATAAGTTTTTAGGTTGATTGAATGTGTAAAAAGGTGTGAAAAAAAAACAAAAATTTGTGTTACTGGGCGCTGGACACGGCCCCGTGTCCGATGGACACAACCCCGTGTTCAGGTGCCAGTAACGAAAACTTACAGAAGGTGAACACGGGGGCGTGTCTACTGGGCATGACCCCGTGTCTGTCAAAAGTCTGCAGATTTAAAACAAACAGCAGGTTTGGGGGAGTGAGCACGGGGGCGTGTCAGCTGAACACGGCCCCGTGTAGACAATCTGCAAAGTTGAAAAACAGGTTTCTGGCTCTGGTTTTCCTGTCCCGGCTTAAGTAGCACTAATGTTTAGTGCTCTAAGCCTCGTATGTACCTGTTTTAGCTATAAACACTACACCAAACCATAGCAAACATCCTAAATTACCAAGTTCAACATCCATGTCACAAAGTTAGAAAGAAAAACAAATGCAGAAAATAAAAAGAGTTAAAGGAAAGTAAATTGTTCAACACACGGCACGCAGGCCGGAAATTGTTCGAGATAAAAGGGGGTTAACCTGTCTGATCACCAACCAACTGTTTTTGCCTCCGCTCCTCCCGCCTAGTCCATGTCCTCGTCCTCATCATCATCATCTCCTCCACCGTGCCCTGCAATGTACTCCCGGATATTTCCAATATCATCTTGGATATCAGATATGTTTCTCTCGATTTCTCCAACCCGATTGTACGTGTTGCTCGCCATGTTATAGGTGTTCCTGGTGCACATGAGGTTTTCCTGCAATAAATCATGTAAACTTTGGAAGTTAGGAAAACCACCTCCTGAGGAGGATTGGCCCGGATCACCATGGGGCTGGTACTGGTAAAGATGATGTTGTGGAGCGTGAAGGACGAGTGCCTCTTGCGGGTTCCATGCATGCCCCTGCATCCTTTGGAAGCTAACCGTCCCATCTTCAGCCTCATAAATTAGGTTCATTGAGCGACAAATGTGTATGTCCACTCTTCCCGACCATGGGCTCCTTTCGAAGGACCTAGGTATGTTTTTGAAGTGCTTGAAAAGACGGTATACCCACCCCCTGAAGAAGATAGGGGTTGGTGAAGTAGCAAGTCGGTTTAGATGCATGTTACGGAGCAGGAGGAACAGAACATCGAGGTGTCTGCGGTTATGGATGCAGTGGATGACAACCAAATCTCTCAACCCAACAACGCCACCGCTATCATGCCTTTGGCTAAGAGAGTAGCCGAGGAGCCTATGGATGTATCGGTAGAGCGGGTCCCTCAACTTAGTGCTCTTAGTGCTGCTCGGATTGTAGTGCCCTTCACCAATCTGAGCCCACGCGGCTTGGCGATCGTTCTCATCTATCTCTCGCATCCCTCCGGTATTTTCCTCGTTACCCGCATCTTCCTCCGCATACAGCCCGACTATCGACCCAAATTGTGCCATTGAAATCGAGTACCTAGTTCCACCACATCGGAATACTACCCCATCATTGTCAAATGGGTCGCACCTTGAATTGAACGTGAAGGTGCTATAGAATTCCATAGTGCATTCGTGGACTGATCGGAGTCGAGTGGTTAGGGCGACTCTTAGTGGTCCGGTGACTAGGTTGTTGAAGCGGTCAAGTTGGTTCACCAATGCTAACAAATCCATGCATGCTTTTCTTGGGTATTCTTCCGGTCTTGTTTGAAGTACTTCGTATCTAGCCCTAGCATCGAGCTCATTTGCGTTGAACCTCGTGAACTTCCTTGACATCTGAAAGAATACACCAAAAGTTAGCATGAAACATTTGAGTTTTTGGAAAAAACTGCAGACAGCGAGCTGGACACGGCCCCGTGTCCAGCGGACACGGCCCCGTGTCCAGGCGTCTGTTACACAAAAACATCATTTTTCGACCCGGTTTCGAAAACTTGAAAATTTTTGGTCCAATAGGTGCAGTTTCCCCCGAAAATGAAACCCCAAGTGCCGTTTTTCCCAAAACAACCCGTTTACCCATTCAATTTAACTTTTTCGGTTCAAAAACAAGGGTTTGGGGTTTTTGTGAGAAATCGGGCGAATCTTTGAACAATACAAGTGGATTTACTTCCTATAACACTTATCTAACTAAATGCTAACAGATTTAAGCAAAAATTTGAGGTTCGATCCGGATTTAGTTCAAGAACCCTAGATTTTTCCCCAAATTTTTGAAGTTTTAACTACATGCAAGTGCTAAATCTAACTACTAATGATGATAGAATCATACTTTGATGTTGTTAGAATGATAGGAGACGTCGAAAATCTACAGAAAATCGCCTTGAACCAGAGCGTTTTCGGGGAAACGGGGCGAGTGGAATGGTGTAACTGTTATGAAAAAGGGGATTTAACCCGACAGTCGCGCGGACATGGCCCCGTGTCCAGCGGACACGGCCTCATGCCGAGCAAAGTTTAAATTTTTTTTAGTGCTCGTGTGAGTGCCCTCGTTTTTCCCAAAACTTGGTTAAAACACTTACCGATTAAGATGTCGTCCTAATTGTTCGTAACTTACCAGGTATGATGTTGATGCTTTCATTCTTTGATCGTTTGAAGCGAGATTTCTTCCTCTTCATCCTCAATGAATCCTTGATAGATTTTTAGCCATTGGCCATTGATTTTGAATGGAATTCCATTCCGAGATTTAATTTCTACTGCACCGTGTGGGAAAATATGGGTGATGGAAAAAGGTCCTGACCACCTAGACTTTAATTTACCAGGAAACAATCGAAGTCGTGAATTAAACAAAAGAACTTGATCTCCTACTCGAAATTCATTAGGTTTAATATATTTGTCATGCAAGTTTTTCATTCTTTCCTTATAAATTTCAGAGTTTGAGTATGCATAATTCCTTAATTCGTCTAATTCATTTAATTGACAAAATCGATTTTTACCAGCAAATTCTAAATCTAAGTTTACATTTTTAATTGCCCAGTAGGCTTTGTGTGCTATTTCCACTGGCAAATGACAGCTTTTTCCATAGACTAGCTTATATGGGGTTGTACCTATTGTTGTTTTATAAGCAGTTCGAAAAGCCCATAAAGCATCATCTAATTTATCTGCCCATTCCTTTTTATTTAACCCTACGGTTTTTTCGAGTATTCGTTTTAAACCTCTATTAGTCACTTCGGCTTGTCCGTTTATTTGAGGGTGATATGCTGTTGAGACCGGTGATAGACCCCATATCTTGTTAAAAAAATTTCAAGTTGATGGTTGCAAAAATGGGTACCTCTATCACTTATTAATGTTTTAGGTGTTCCAAAACGAGAGAATATTTTTTTCAGAAATCTTACCACGACTCTTCCATCATTTGTTGGAAGTGCCTCGGCCTCGGCCCATTTATATAAGTAGTCTACTGCCACAAGTATATATTTGTTTCCTTTTGACGGTGGGAAAGGTCCCATAAAGTCGAGTCCCCACACATCAAAAATTTCACAAACAAGAATGCCATTTTGTGGCATTTCATTTTTGGAAGAAATATTACATGTTCTTTGGCAAGCATCACATATCTTGACAAGACTTTGGGCGTCTTTGTAAATGGCCGGCCAATAAAATCCTGAATCAAATACCTTTCGTGCGGTACTGGCGGCACCATGATGTCCTCCGTATGGACCTTCATGACAATGGCGGAGAATTCTTTGTGCTTCGCTACCATGTACGCATCGTCGGATGAGTTGGTCGGCACACATTTTGAAAAGATATGGATCTTCCCAAAAATAATGTTTTACATTATCAAAGAATTTTTTTCTTTGATGATGTGGCCAACCTTTTGTGACTATACCGCTAGCTAGGTAGTTAGCATAGTCAGCGTACCATGGTTCTTCTTTGTATTCCACCATTTCCAAGGACTCCGTTGGAAATTTCTCGTCGATTTGTTCATCCCTGGTTTCCTCCAAAGCTGGGTCTTCTAAGCACGAAAGATGATCTGCCGCGGTATTTTCTGCTCCTCTTTTGTCTTTGATTTCAATATCAAATTCTTGGAGGAGTAGAATCCACCGAATCAAACGTGGTTTTGCGTCCTGCTTTTTGAAGAGATATCGAATGGCTGCATGATCTGTATAGACTATAGTTTTAGAAAGAACAAGATAAGAACGAACAAGATAAGACAATAGTTTTAGAAAGAACAAGATAAGAGTATAGTTTTAGAAAGAACAAGATAAGAATCCACCGAATCAAACTAGTAATTCTTTTTCAGTTGTTGTGTATTTTTCTTGTGCATCGTTAAGTGTTTTACTAGCATAATAAATTGGGTGGAAATGCTTTTCTTTCCTTTGTCCCAAGACAGCTCCAACTGCAAAGTCACTTGCATCACACATGATTTCGAAAGGAAATTTCTAATCAGGTGCTATCATGATAGGTGCATTGACTAGCATTTCCTTTAGGGTTAGAAATGCTTGATTGCAATCCTTGTCAAAGATGAAAGGAGCATCTTTTTCAAGTAATTTTGTTAGAGGCCTTGAAATTTTAGAAAAGTCTTTGATAAACCGCCTATAAAATCCGGCATGCCCTAGGAAACTTCTGATAGCTCTAACGGAGGATGGGGGTGGTAATCGAGAAATGGTATCTATTTTGGCTCGATCAACCTCCATTCCTTCGCTTGAGATTTTGTGACCGAGCATTATTCCCTTCGTTACCATGAAATGGTATTTTTCCCAGTTAAGGGCGAGGTTAGTTTCCTCACATCGGGATAGCATTCGTTCAAGGTTATCGAGGCATTGGTCGTATGAATCCCCAAAGATAGAAAAGTCGTCCATGAAGACTTCCATTGTCGTTTCTATCATGTCATGGAAGATGGCTACCATGCAACGTTGGAATGTTGCGGGGGCATTACATAGACCAAACGGCATGCGTCGATAAGCAAAAGTTCCATAGGGGCATGTGAAGGTTGTCTTTTCTTGGTCTTCGGGTGCTATCGGGATTTGAAAGTAACCTGAAAAACCATCCAAGAAACAGTAAAATTTATGACCGGATAATCTTTCTAACATTTGATCAATAAAGGGCAAAGGAAAGTGATCCTTCCTTGTTGCTTCATTTAATCATCTATAATCTATACATACTCTCCATCCTGTGACGGTTCTCGTTGGTATTAATTCATTCTTTTCATTAGTTATTACCATCATACCTCCTTTCTTTGGAACAACTTGGACGAGACTTACCCAAGGACTATCGGAGATAGGATAAATAAGTCCGGCGTCAAGTAATTTGATGACTTCGTTTTTAACCACTTCTTGAACATTGGGATTTACTCTACATTGTGGTTGTATTACCGATTTGTAGTCATCATTCATTAAAAATTTGTGCGTGCACATGGAAGGACTTATTTCTTTAATGTCTACAAGCTTCCAAGCGATCGCATTTTTATGTTTTTTCAAGAGACAAATTAATTTTTCTTTTTCTAAACTATCTAATTTAGATGAAATAATTACAGGTAATTTACCATCTTTGTCTAGAAAAGCATATTCCAAACCTTTTGGAAGTTCTTTGAGCTCAAGAGGTGGGTCTTTAGGAGACTCCTTATTTGGTTGCTCATTTTGGTCAAGAACTTTAAAAGTTTGTTCTATGGCGACCTCTTCTTCAACAAAGTGGTCAAACTTTTCACTTGTATCGGGTGGTTCATCTTCATCTTCAATTAGGGGGTCATTATTGCCGAATGGATATTTCATTGACCGCTCAAGATCGACACTCTTTTTTGTCACACCCTGGCTTTGCGGAAGCGTGGTTAATTTGGTGTGACTTCTTAATACCATAGCTTAACCATAACAAAGCTATATGAAATAAAACCATGCAAGATCATCCATTCGATTAAGTTTTAAAAACCAAATACAACAACTTTGTCTTAACGGAAACACATCCTAACGACATAAACATTGTTCAACAAACACAAATATCAACATAACATAATGATAGTTTAAGGACTGTGACTTGTCCAGGAAAGAGTCACATTCCCTAAACCCAGATGATCTCGTAACTAGTGCAGCGGGAAAACGTGTCATACCGCGCCAGATCCTTTAATTCCCTGAAATACATGTAAGTTGAAAAATCAACAATAATGTTGAGCGAGTTCATGTGTAAGTGAGTAAATAAACCTTTGTAAGTATAAAAGAAAATAATCCTGGTGTGTAGCAAATAAGGGAATTGAGATCACCAATGGTTTGCAAGGCCATTGATATGTGTGAAGTGCAAGTAGGGAGACTCAAACCTAGCGGATTTATGCGTTGGGCACAAAGTCACCCCGAGGTCCGTTTCTAGTTTGGCCTGGGGCTGGGGCTGGGCTCGCTACACCCAGATAGATCTACCGCTCCTGTCCCTCGGTCCTACCATGAGGACTAATGGCCTCATGTTGCTCCTACCCACTCACATGATCTAAGTAGTAAACCTCCTTACGCTAACCATACCATGTATAAAGTACTTGTAATCAAAGTAACATGTATTTCACCCCCGTAGTTTAGAAAACTGAAAACAGTTAAGAGAAAAGGGGGACATGAACTCACAGTAGTGCGTCTCTACCAAGTATACCTCCAAATCAAGCAGCTGTGTGACGACCTACACGTACTAACTCTTATTAGACGGACGGCCGTGCCTTAGCTTTAAGGTTTAAGTTTTCGGGAAATAGTTAGACAACTATTTCGTGTTTACATTCTGTATACTTGGTAATCATTTTCCTTCCCAAGGATGGGGGATTTAATACATGTGTGTTCGTATAATTTCGAAATATATTATTAAGTCTCACTTAAAATATATTTTATTTCTAATCCCAAAATATAAATATTCTTCTCAAAAATATTATATTTTCTATTACACATAAATTTCCCCAAAATAATACTTTAACAAAAATACGCGTTCATGAATATTTCCTTAAAATGTGTAAGTTACGTTTTAACGATCGAGTGGTAATAATAATTACCGGTGTAACTTATATATTTATCGTAGAGACGTTCGTATTATTTTGGATCCATTAACATTCGATAGTATTATTTTTACCCTAAAAATAATACTAGTATTTTCACAAAATAATCATAAACACATGACAAGTGATTTTATGAAAAATATATACTAAATATATATTTACCAAGTTTTATTTTGTGAAATCCCACCTCCGATGTTTTGTAAATAAAGTCGTGGTTAAACTTATATTTTGAAAACATGTCGAGAAGTATTTCTAACACTTATAGTGAAAATAATTCTAAGTGTTAGGTTTTTAGAAAAATTTCGCCAGAGTTTCCTCTGCAACTGGAGGTGGCCACGCTCTCAAGCGTATCATTTTCTTTTATAGATCAACCCAACAATTTCCTTATTTAACCAAAACAATGTTCAAGACAACAAACTAGTCAACAAATATATATAAGTCGCAAAAATCACATGAACTTGTGGTTTTCTAATATTATGAAGTAAATCCCTTTACTTTTAGCGGATCTCTATATAAATCCATCCGATTTTGTAAAAACCTCGTTTCTAGAGAAATTCCGTTTTTACAACTTCTCGTCATCTTTTACAAAAATAGTTATTTTGTCGAAACTTTGTGCTACACAAGTGTTTACACACTTGTGTGTTCTAAAAATCATTTTTGTTAGTGTAAGATCCGTCTTTAGAAAACATAATTTCTTTGATACTTGGTTCTTTGAAAATACCGCTTGTAGATCCGTAGATCTACTAGTTTTAAACACTATTTCACAAGCTAAATCGCTTTTACACAAGTTCATGATTCATGTGTGGTAGAGTTTCATCCTTTAACCCTTGTTACTCTTAAACAAGCTTTATGTCATAATCCTTGATCATGACCAATCCGGGTTAAACGATGATCCGAGCTACCACAACATAGATCGGGTCCAAATAATCACACAAATCAATTACTACAAGATTTACACAACATATGAGCTTTTAACCATCATTACAAGCATTTTTAGTAAACTTTTGTGTGTCATTTTGTAAGATTACGAGTTTTAACCGTTACAAATCATATTAACCACTTCAAAATAGTTCGAGAGGGTGATTATAGCAACTTACTACTAGCTCGAGGCTAGGGAAGAATCTAAGCGCAAAATGAGAGGATAAAAGCAATAGAGTGAGGTCCTTTGAGCTCCGAATGCACCAAGCCTTCTTATACGGGATCCTTGACACTTGAATGGTCTTGAGATGTGGTGATCAAAACCGAAAAATATGATGGATGTAGAGGGGGTGTTCGGCCGAAGCCTTTGAGAGAGAGAGAGAGGGAGTGTTTGTGTGATGTTAAGTGTTGGAAAGAATGATGGATCATGTAGTGTTCTTATAGGCAATTAACAAGTGAATTACCCAAAGGTTCATGTGTTGTCTTGATATTAGACAACTTAGAATATAATAATCAAAATGGTACAATTGATGGTCACAATGTGACCGAAATCGGCCAAGGGGGGGTAGCTAGTTCATTTCTAACCAATTAGTTAGATAATAGTTAGGTTAATCTAGGTTAGTTAAGTGATTAACCCGGTTAGTAGTGTGTTGTGCTTTATTGCGGGTGTTAGGGTATTCAGGGACCCTAACTGGCTCAGAAAAAGATAAGTAATGTTATTAACAATATTTTCATGTTCCGGGTATAGTCCGGTTGTTCGGTTGGATAGTAATCCGTTAAAGCGTTAAACAAAGCTTTAAAGTGTCGTTAATACCATTTTTAGTGACACAACTTATTCTTCCAAAGTGTCGGGAATATTTTCCTCATGTCTTGGCACTTTATTAGTTAGCCAAATGCTGAATTGTTTATTAAAGTGCTGAGTTTTTGTGCTTAGAGCACGTTTTAGGCACATCCAGTCATTGTAACTTATTCCTAGAGACGCAGTTCTACAACCCTTGTATCCCTACACTCACCACTAGTGTAGTAAAATATTTCTGGCTCATACAGGCCTTAGAGGCAGTGTCTGCCTGATGCTGGCTTTATCAGCATGTTCAATAGGTTATCCGTTTATAGTGCTACTGTGCTTTTTGCGCATCATGTTTGTCACTAAGGTTCAGCATGTAAATAATGTAGTGACGGTAAGTAAAGTATGATGCAGGTATATGCATGTATCAGAAATCAAGTAGCAGTTCATCAGTAATTTCAAACAAGCACAGTAATTAAGCAGTAATTAATTATTAATTAAGTCGTACGGATACCTGGTTTAGTGAGGGTTGTCACATTCTCCCCCCGTTAGAAAATTTTCGTCCCGAAATTTTAAGTTCTGCTTGTAGATGCAGGGTTCTTAGGAAATAGGTGGGGGTATTTCTCTTTCATCTGGTCCTCACGCTCCCAGGTGTATTCAGGACCATGTCTGGCATTCCAAGGAACTTTGACGAGCTTGACACTGCTCCGGCGGGTCTTGTTTACTTTCCAATCCGTAACCTCAACCGGTTCTTCAACGAAATGGAGCGTGTCGTCAACATGAATCTCGTCGATGGGAATGGAAATGGTATCTTGAGTTGGATACATGAAATGTATCGTGAACTCCATTCAGCTCGGCAGGTAAGTCCAGCTTGTATGCTACTAGTCCTATTCTTTCCAAAATTCTGAAAGGACCAATGTAGCGCGGATTTAACTTTCCACGCTTTCCGAAGCGTGCCACACCCTTCCAGGGTGAAACTTTCAATAAAACCATGTCTCCAACTTGGAATTCCAAGTGTTTCCGGTTTGGATCTGCATAGGCTTTCTGTCTTTCACGAGCTGCTTCGATGCGTTTTCGGATCTGCGCAATCTTGTATGTCGTCTCTTGGACGATTTCGGGACCAACAAGCTGTCTACCACCTGCGTCAGCCCAACATAGGGGTGATCGACACTTGCATCCGTAAAGAGCTTCGAATGGCGCGGCACCAATACTGGTGTGGTAGCTATTGTTGTATGAAAATTCGACCAAAGGCAAGTGCTTGTCCCAGCTACCACCCAAATCCATTACACATGCTCTCATCATATCTTCTAACGTCTGAATCGTTCGCTCGCTTTGACCGTCAGTTTGCGGATGAAACGCAGTGCTCAGATTTAATTGTGAGCCAAAAGCTTCTTGGAAGGATTGCCATATCCTTGACACAAACCTTCCATCTCTATCAGAGATGATCGAGAGAGGCACTCCATGACGTGCGACGATCTCTCTCATGTAAATTTCAGCCAATTTGCTAGTGTTATCCTTCTCTTTGATTGGCAGAAAGTGCGCGGACTTTGTTAGGCGGTCAACTATCACCCAGATAGTGTCATGGCCTCTTGGCGTTCTTGGCAACTTTGTAATAAAATCCAGGGAGATTTGTTCCCATTTCCACTTGGGAATCTCGGGTTGTTGCAGAAGTCCTGAAGGCTTCTGATATTCGGCTTTAACCTTAGCGCATGTTAAACATTTGCTCACATAAACAGCAACATCGCCTTTCATCCTAGGCCACCAATAATAATCTTTGAGATCCTGGTACATCTTATCCGCTCCAGGGTGGATAGAGTACCGCGACTTGTGTGCTTCATCGAAAATAACCTTCCTTAAACCTCCAAACAAAGGAACCCAAGTCCTTTTCTCAAAACATAACGTTCCTTCCTCGTTTGGTACCAGTAGCTTCTCCATCCCACGGAGATATTCTTCTTCAAGGTTTCCTTCCTTGAGAGCTTCTTTCTGCGCGGCACGAATGCGCAAGGAAAGATCGGTTCGGATAATCATTTCTAAAGCCCTAACCCTTATGGGCTTGATCCTCTCCTTTCGACTTAGGGCATCGGCGACCACATTCGCCTTCCCTGGATGATACTTTATCTCGCAGTCGTAATCGTTCAGCAACTCAACCCAACATCTTTGCCTCATATTCAGCTCCTTCTGGTTGAATATGTGTTGTAGGCTCTTGTGATCTGTAAAAATTGTACACTTTGTACCATAAAGGTAGTGTCTCCAGATCTTTAATGCAAATACCACTGCACCAAGTTCCAAATCATGTGTGGTATAGTTCTTTTCGTGCACTTTCAATTGACGTGATGCGTAAGCAATAACCTTTTGGCGTTGCATCAACACGCAACCCAATCCTTGACGTGAAGCGTCGCAGTATACCACAAAATCATCTGTACCTTCCGGTAGTGCTAAGATTGGCGCATTGCAGAGCTTATCCTTCAATATCTGGAACGCTTCTTCCTGTTTGATTCCCCAATCTAACTTCTTATCTTTCTGCGTGAGGAGCGTCAATGGTTGAGCGATTTTTGAAAAATCCTCAATGAATCTTCGATAGTAGCCAGCCAAACCCAAGAATTGTCGAATCTCGGTTGGCATCTTTGGCGTTTCCCAATTCTTAATCGCTTCGATCTTGGTGGGATCCACGTGGATTCCATCTCCGTTCACCACGTGTCCAAGAAATTGTACTTCACGTAGCCAAAACTCGCACTTAGAGAACTTGGCATACAACTGTTCCTTCTTCAGCAACTCCAAAATAGCTCTTAAATGCTGTTCGTGCTCAGCCTTTGTTCTTGAATAAATCAAGATATCATCGATGAACACTATCACGAACTTATCCAAGTACGGCTTGCAAACTCTATTCATCAAATCCATGAACACTGCAGGTGCGTTTGTTAACCCAAACGGCATAACTAGGAACTCGTAGTGCCCATAACGAGTTCTGAAGGCTGTCTTTGGGATACTCTCCTCTTGTATCCTTAACTGATGGTATCCAGATCGAAGATCGATCTTTGAATAAAAGCTTGAGCCTTGCAGTTGGTCAAACAGATCATCAATTCTTGGCAGAGGATATCTATTCTTGATCGTCAGCTTGTTCAGCTCCCGGTAGTCTATGCACATTCGAAAACTACCGTCCTTCTTTTTGACAAACAGGACCGGAGCTCCCCAAGGCGAGAAGCTTGGTCGGATAAATCCCTTGTCTAACAACTCTTGAAGTTGTGTCGACAATTCTTGCATCTCAGACGGGGCAAGTCTATAAGGTTCCTTAGCCACAAGCGCGGCGCCTGGGACTAAATCGATGTGAAACTCCACTTGCCTCTGAGGTGGCAGTCCAGGCAAGTCCTCCGGGAAGACTTCCGGATACTCCCTCACGACAGGGATGTCTTCGATCTTCGGTTCTGCAGCTTTCTTGTCTACAATGTGTGCCAGGAAGGCAGCACACCCTTTTTGCAAACATTTTCGCGCTTTGAGGCATCTGATAATTCTTAACGGCGTATCGCGCTTTTCGCCATGTACCGCAATTGTTTCACCATCTTCGGTCGGGATACGAACGACCTTTTCATGACAAACTATTTCAGCCTTGTTGCCTGATAACCAATCCATTCCTACCACCACGTCGAAGCTTCCCAACTGGACTGGTAGTAGATCCAAAGCAAACTCACGCTCTCCCAATTCGATCACACAACCCCTGATAACTTCATTGGCTTCTACTAACTTCCCATTAGCCAATTCGATTGAGTACGGAATATCTAATTTACTAGCGGCTAAACCAAGCATATTCTTAAACTCTAACGACACGAAGCTATAGTCGGCACCAGTATCAAATAAAACGGATGCATAGCGTTGGTTTACAGGGAACGTACCAGTGACAACATTGGGATCCTGGCGCACCTCCCTTGCTTCGATATGGAACACTCTTCCACGGGCTTGGTTCAACTCTGGGCAGTTCCTCTTGTAATGCCCAAGATCACCACAGTTGAAGCATCCGGGTCTCTGCCCGTTTCCACCAGCTTGATTATTCCTCTGGTTATGATTCACGGCGCCCGCTTGATTAACATTGTTGCCTCGATTCCCATTACCTCCATTGTTTCCTTGTGGGCGATTTCCATTCCCACCCCGGTTGTTATTTCTGTTTCCGAATCCTCCCTGGCCTCCCTGGCCAGCAGTGGCCCAACAAGTGTCCTTCAAGTGGCCCGGCTTTCCACATGCTTCGCATACTTTCACACTACAATGGCCGGAATGGTGGCGTTGGCAGGTATTACACTTGGGCTGGGTGCCCATATATCCTTTTCCTTTCTTTCCACTACCAGCTGTAACCTGAGCTGGCGTGCCTGATCCTCCTTTCTTAACCACCACACTGGCGCCCTGCTTGAAGTTCGAGAACTTCCGTTTGTTACCTCCTGATGACTCGACGTGAGTCTCCTTCTTCTTAGGCTTGGCATCATCGAACTTGTTCAGGCGAATAGCCTCCTCTGTGAGAGCCACGCTCAGATCAATTGCCTCAGTAATTGTCGCAGGCTTGGATGAGGTCACCATGCTTATGATTTGAGGAGCTAATCCCCAAATGAAACGTTCAATCCGCTTGAACTCCGGAGTGACCATGTAGGGTACCACATGCGATAAGTCATGGAACCTCTGAACGTATTCTGCGATCTTTGGACCTTCCATTTTCAAATGCCAGAACTCAGTTTCCAATCTTTGGATTTCCGCGCGAGAGCAGTACTTTTTGCGCATAAGTTCCTTCAGTTCGGTCCAGGTTAGCGCATAGGCAGCAGCTTCACCAAGTGTCTGTACTTGCAAATTCCACCAAGAGAGGGCTCCATCCAAGAATAGCCTCGAAATGTAGGTGACTTGCTGGTCTGGTGCACATTTGCTCATGCGGAGAACAGATTCAGTTTTCTCAGCCCAACGAACAAAGGCGACAGCACCTCCTGTGCCATCAAAGTTGACCGGTTTGCAATCTAGAAACTGCTTGTAGGTGCACCCTGCACACACATTGTAACATGTGAACGGCATTAGCATCTTTGCTATAGATATCCAATTAGGTCATGGTATGTCTAAATGACTTAGTATTACCATGAGGTGGCTTGTTGTTGCCATTGTTGTTCGAGCTGCTTCCGCTGGGTCCTCCTTGCGAGGCGGCGTATTGCGCGATGGCAGCAGCGATGACTTGTTGGAGTTCTGCCTCATTGGTAGGCATCGGCGTTTGACGTCTCGGCGGCATCTTCTAAAAGATGTGTTTACGTCGGTCAGGCCATAGTAAAGATCCCATGTTATAATACATACGCTTTATTATGATAGTAATAGTACATAACATCTCATGTTATAATCATATCAATCACACAACATCCCATGTCACAAACATCAATCACACAACATCCCATGTCATAGAATATAAATAACCAAATCAAGCATCAAATATGATGAGAATACTGCGATTGCCATATATTGAGACCACATAGTAAGCGTACAAGTACATCACAGTGTCATACAACATCAGTCGACTAAGGGCTACATCACCCTAGTCCAAAAACTATATCAAATCAGTGTCAATACATCCCATATACATGATCAACAAAAGTCAGAATCAAAATGTAGTCTCCAAAAATGCTGTGCAGTCTAAAGCATTCGCCGTCTTCTCACCAACGTCTACCCATACGGTACTGAAGAGCCCTACATAGATGGCGGTAGAAGAGGGGGAAAGTGAGTGTAGAACAAACGACGCAACTGGAGCCAGTCCTCCTCCATGGCTCTCTGGGTACGCAACCAAGAAGCAACCTGCTGCTCAAGTGCCAAAAGGCGTGCAGCATAGTCAGGTAACAATGGTCGAGAGTGCTGCGAAGAAACAGGGTGGGTCTGACCCTGACACTGGCACGGCGGTGGCTGAACTCTCTCGAGTTCCTGAATATGCCGTGTGAGCGCCTCCTGCTGGACAACAAACGACATCAGAATGTCCTCAATAGAATACCCCATATGGAGAGGATGGTAGGGGTCGGTCAGTGGCATAACAGAAGGTGACGTCCAGAGAAACGGCTCGCTGGCTGGATCAAAAGGTGTCACATGAAATGGAGGAACAGGGGGTAAAACAGGTGAAAACTGTGGCATAACGGGAACAGACGTCGGCACATGCCCAAAGGGATGGGCCGAAGAACCCTCTCCAGGTCGTGCTGGAGGTGTAAACTGAGGGAAAGTAAAAGAGGTATCAACGTGACGGGTATCAGTGATCTGAGGGGGAATAGGTGGAACCTCATCGTCAGCAGGAATCCACCCATGCTGGGCGTGCTCATCTCGTGGGTCAATCTGTGCCTCAAAAAGTGCTCGATCAAACTGTACAGGCATAGGGTCAAGGTGGGGTGCAACAAGAGGGTTAGCAGGTACATCAGCGATAAGTGGGGGATCAACATGATCAGCAGCAATAACATGGTCGCCCTCCAACAACGGGGCATCCACAGGATGATCATCAATAGGTGGGTCAGCAATCACAGGATCAATAGGCATGCCAGCATGAGCAGGGTCATGCTCAAGCACTGGGTCAGGAGCAGGGTCCAGTGGCTGCTCGGGATCAACGAACTCCATCTCAAAATCAAACTCAGGGTCGATGGGATCAACTGGGTCAACTGGGTCGACCGGATCCTCCATAGGCTGATCCATGGGTATAAACTCTATATCCTCATCTGGGTCGAATCCTGGGGGAAAGACAGGATCGGAGTCCTCCTCAACATCGTGGTCGAAAGCAAAGCTAGAAGCAGGGGCAACAGAGGATGCTCTATCTGGATCTGAACCATGAGAAAAGTGTTGCGCACTCTGAGTGTGTGAAGGTGCGGAGGCCACAGACTCGAAAGAGTCTGGGACCGGTGAGTGAGCGGGTGACTCCTCAGCGGGAGCATCTGCGATCATCAAGAGATCACCAGCAGCAAGAAGGGCCTCACCCTGAACATCCTCCTCTAAGGACTCATCATCATACAGATCGACGTCGCCATCATCGTCGGCGTCGAGAAGCAAATCGTAAGCAGGATAAACAGCTAAGGGTATGGGAGCAGGGATCTCCACTAACGGTAGGTCCCCGGACAAAGGGCCATCAGCGAGCTCATCAGCACCATCAGGTAAAGCAAAGGGCTGAAAGTCGTCCTCGTCCATGCTAGTAACGTCGGATGTGTGGACCTCGTGCTCTGAAGACTCTAGGTCATCTGATACTATAGGTCTAGGTCCTGTGGTGTCTGAGTCACCTGTGCCAGAGGTGTCCATGGTGTCTGTAACATAAACACAAACATGCACAAACAGTCAATCATACAATCAAATAATCACATAAGTCACCAAGTAAGCATTCAAATAATTCTCCTAGTCCCACTAGCCTCCCAGCCTCTCAGACTGCTCTTCCTAGTCCCACTAACCAAATTCTCCCAGCCTCTCAGACTGCTCTTCCTAGTCCCACCAGCCAAATTATCCCAGCCTCTCAGACTGACTCCCTAGTCCCACTAGACAACTACCTCGGTCTCCCAGACCGAGCCTCGGCCTCCCAGACCGAGCCTCAGCCTCCCAGACTGAGCCTATAAATAATAAATAAAATGTGCTCAACATTTGTTTATAAAAAGTTTTGGATCTGGACTTAAGTGGTATGCAGTGTAAAAATGTTTTCGTGAGAGCCCTAGTGATCATAGTCTAGACTCGAGAAGGAATCCTAGTTCGCTATGATCAGAGCTCTGATACCAAGCTGTCACACCCTGGCTTTGCGGAAGCGTGGTTAATTTGGTGTGACTTCTTAATACCATAGCTTAACCATAACAAAGCTATATGAAATAAAACCATGCAAGATCATCCATTCGATTAAGTTTTAAAAACCAAATACAACAACTTTGTCTTAACGGAAACACATCCTAACGACATAAACATTGTTCAACAAACACAAATATCAACATAACATAATGATAGTTTAAGGACTGTGACTTGTCCAGGAAAGAGTCACATTCCCTAAACCCAGATGATCTCGTAACTAGTGCAGCGGGAAAACGTGTCATACCGCGCCAGATCCTTTAATTCCCTGAAATACATGTAAGTTGAAAAATCAACAATAATGTTGAGCGAGTTCATGTGTAAGTGAGTAAATAAACCTTTGTAAGTATAAAAAAAAATAATCCTGGTGTGTAGCAAATAAGGGAATTGAGATCACCAATGGTTTGCAAGGCCATTGATATGTGTGAAGTGCAAGTAGGGAGACTCAAACCTAGCGGATTTATGCGTTGGGCACAAAGTCACCCCGAGGTCCGTTTCTAGTTTGGCCTGGGGCTGGGGCTGGGCTCGCTACACCCAGATAGATCTACCGCTCCTGTCCCTCGGTCCTACCATGAGGACTAATGGCCTCATGTTGCTCCTACCCACTCACATGATCTAAGTAGTAAACCTCCTTACGCTAACCATACCATGTATAAAGTACTTGTAATCAAAGTAACATGTATTTCACCCCCGTAGTTTAGAAAACTGAAAACAGTTAAGAGAAAAGGGGGACATGAACTCACAGTGGTGCGTCTCTACCAAGTATACCTCCAAATCAAGCAGCTGTGTGACGACCTACACGTACTAACTTTATTAGACGAACGGCCGTGCCTTAGCTTTAAGGTTTAAGTTTTCGGGAAATAGTTAGACAACTATTTCGTGTTTACATTCTGTATACTTGGTAATCATTTTCCTTCCCAAGGATGGGGGATTTAATACATGTGTGTTCGTATAATTTCGAAATATATTATTAAGTCTCACTTAAAATATATTTTATTTCTAATCCCAAAATATAAATATTCTTCTCAAAAATATTATATTTTCTATTACACATAATTTTCCCCAAAATAATACTTTAACAAAAATACGCGTTCATGAATATTTCCTTAAAATGTGTAAGTTACGTTTTAACGATCGAGTGGTAATAATAATTACCAGTGTAACTTATATATTTATTGTAGAGACGTTCGTATTATTTTGGATCCATTAACATTCGATAGTATTATTTTTACCCTAAAAATAATACTAGTATTTTCACAAAATAATCATAAACACATGACAAGTGACTTTATGAAAAATATATACTAAATATATATTTACCAAGTTTTATTTTGTGAAATCCCACCTCCGATGTTTTGCAAATAAAGTCGTGGCGAAACTTATATTTTGAAAACATGTCGAGAAGTATTTCTAACACTTATAGTGAAAATAATTCTAAGTGTTAGGTTTTTAGAAAAATTTCGCCAGAGTTTCCTCTACAACTGGAGGTGGCCACGCTCTCAAGCGTATCATTTTCTTTTATAGATCAACCCAACAATTTCCTTATTTAACCAAAACAATGTTCAAGACAACAAACTAGTCAACAAATATATATAAGTCGCAAAAATCACATGAACTTGTGGTTTTCTAATATTATGAAGTAAATCCCATTACTTTTAGCGGATCTCTATATAAATCCATCCGATTTTGTAAAAACCTCGTTTCTAGAGAAATTCCGTTTTTACAACTTCTCGTCATCTTTTACAAAAATAGTTATTTTGTCGAAACTTTGTGCTACACAAGTGTTTAAACACTTGTGTGTTCTAAAAATCATTTTTGTTAGTGTAAGATCCGTCTTTAGAAAACATAATTTCTTTGATACTTGGTTCTTTGAAAATACCGCTTGTAGATCCGTAGATCTACTAGTTTTAAACACTATTTCACAAGCTAAATCGCTTTTACACAAGTTCATGATTCGTGTGTGGTAGAGTTTCATCCTTTAACCCTTGTTACTCTTAAACAAGCTTTATGTCATAATCCTTGATCATGACCAATCCGGGTTAAACGATGATCCGAGCTACCACAACATAGATCGGGTCCAAATAATCACACAAATCAATTACTACAAGATTTACACAACATATGAGCTTTTAACCATCATTACAAGCATTTTTAGTAAACTTTTGTGTGTCATTTTGTAAGATTACGAGTTTTAACCGTTACAAATCATATTAACCACTTCAAAATAGTTCGAGAGGGTGATTATAGCAACTTACTACTAGCTCGAGGCGAGGGAAGAATCTAAGCGCAAAATGAGAGGATAAAAGCAATAGAGTGAGGTCCTTTGAGCTCCGAATGCACCAAGCCTTCTTATACGGGATCCTTGACACTTGAATGGTCTTGAGATGTGGTGATCAAAACCGAAAAATATGATGGATGTAGAGGTGGTGTTCGGCCGAAGCCTTTGAGAGAGAGAGAGGGAGTGTTTGTGTGATGTTAAGTGTTGGAAAGAATGATGGATCATGTAGTGTTCTTATAGGCAATTAACAAGTGAATTACCCAAAGGTTCATGTGTTGTCTTGATATTAGACAACTTAGAATATAATAATCAAAATGGTACAATTGATGGTCACAATGTGACCGAAATCGGCCAAGGGGGGGGGGGTAGCTAGTTCATTTCTAACCAATTAGTTAGATAATAGTTAGGTTAATCTAGGTTAGTTAAGTGATTAACCCGGTTAGTAGTGTGTTGTGCTTTATTGCGGGTGTTAGGGTATTCAGGGACCCTAACTGGCTCAGAAAAAGATAAGTAATGTTATTAACAATATTTTCATGTTCCGGGTATAGTCCCGTTGTTCGGTTGGATAGTAATCCGTTAAAGCGTTAAACAAAGCTTTAAAGTGTCGTTAATACCATTTTTAGTGACACAACTTATTCTTCCAAAGTGTCGGGAATATTTTCCTCATGTCTTGGCACTTTATTAGTTAGCCAAATGCTGAATTGTTTATTAAAGTGCTGAGTTTTTATGCTTAGAGCACGTTTTAGGCACATCCAGTCATTGTAACTTATTCCTGGAGACGCAGTTCTACAACCCTTGTATCCCTACACTCTCCACTAGTGTAGTAAAATATTTCTGGCTCATACAGGCCTTAGAGGCAGTGTCTGCCTGATGCTGGCTTTATCAGCATGTTCAATAGGTTATCCGTTTATAGTGCTACTGTGCTTTTTGCGCATCATGTTTGTCACTAAGGTTCAGCATGTAAATAATGTAGTGACGGTAAGTAAAGTATGATGCAGGTATATGCATGTATCAGAAATCAAGTAGCAGTTCATCAGTAATTTCAAACAAGCACAGTAATTAAGCAGTAATTAATTATTAATTAAGTCGTACGGATACCTGGTTTAGTGAGGGTTGTCACATTTTTAAATGCCCCTAATTAAAGAGGTAGATTGTTGAACTTCCGTTTTTTCAAAGTTTCGTGAGTTTTTACAAAGGGTCGTCCCAACACTAGAGGAGCGTCATCGAGGATGACAAAGTCGGTTGGGATTACCATTTGATTCGTTTGCACCAAGACATCCTCAACTATACCGATTGATTTTATTATTCTCCGATTAGATAGAAAAATGGGTATTTGAAGTGGAGAAAAATCACTAATACTTAATTTTTCGAAATTGTAGTTAGGCATTATGTTAACACAAAGATCTTTATCAATCGTGACATTACTAATAAATGAATTTTGAAAGAAACATGGAACCGGTGTAATGTTAATTTCAAATGGGTCTTCTTTTATTAGCGAGGTTTGATCATTAGTTAACTTAACACTTACCGTTTCGTCAATTTTAGTGTTAGTGTTTAATTCTTTTAAAAACTTAGCATGAGTTGGAACTAAACAATGATTTTCAAAAGAAGGTAACAAGAGATTAATTTCTTCAAAATTAGACTCTTCTTGAATTTTAACGTTGTCGGACTCACCTCTTTCATTGCTTAACTCATGTGTCGGTTTTTCACTTATTTGTTCTTCCATTTTTACACTTTCAGTTATCTCTTCTTTATTTAATTCTTCTCTTGCGCGGGACTCCTCTTCCCTTGCGCGAGATTCTTTTATATAGCGATTGATAACTCTAAGGTGTTCTAATATCCTATCGGTCACTTCGGTTATAGAAAAAGGATCGGGATTTTCAAAGCTTGAATCCGGTTGTTCGATCCTTTGTTCCTCATAATACCCATACGAAGTAGATGGTTCACACCATTGTTCTTCATTATAGGCATATGACGGATAAGGGTCATAATTTTGTTCTTCATAGTACTCATATGAGGTGGGTTGTTCACGCCATGGTTCCTCATAATAAGAATATGAAGGTGGTGGCCCATATCTTGGTTCCTCAAAGTATGAGTAAGAGGGCTCATACCTTGGTTCATCAAGATATGAGTATGAGGGAGGAGGTTCATACCTTTGGTCTTCATAGGATATGTATGAAGTTGATGGCTCGTACCTGGGCTCCTCATAGTATGTGTATGAAGTGGATGGTTGATATAAGTTACAATATTGAACCGAGTGCGGGTTACCACAATTAGTGCAATAGTTACTCCTATAATCATCCTCCTCATAGGTGTAGTTGTAACCTCCTGAGTATTGATCCATAAGAATCACTCAGCATACCACAACCAAGTCTCGAGATCAGAAAACAAAAATAAAACGGAAACAGAGGCTGGACACGGCCCCGTGTTCAGTGAGCACGGCCCCGTGTACAGAATCTGTATCTGGGCGTTTTAATTAAAGTTACTGATTTCATTGAGCACGGGGCGTGTTCAGTGAGCACGACCCCGTGTTCAGCTTCTGTTACTGGGTGTTTTATGAAAATATGCAGCACGGCCCCGTGTTCAGCGAGCACGGCCCGTGTTCAGGTTACTGTAAATGCAAAACTAAACTAAAATGCAGAAAAATGTGTGCGCGTTTTGAAAAGGTTTTGAAAAACTGATTAGGTCGTCGATTTTAAGCTTTCTTAAAATCCTTTGTCCCCGGCAACGGCGCCAAAAACTTGATGCGTGTGAAGTAACACTAAACACACATATGGGCAAGTGCACCCATCGTGAGCGTAGTATAGTGTTGGTAAGATACCGAGGTCGTCCAAGGACACAAGAGCTTTTAGTACCGGTTTATCCTCAACGTCTAATCAAGTCAAAAGTTTAGAAAAAGGTTTTAAACTAGAAAAATAAAACTAACTAAAATGCTAAAAATAAAAGAAAAGAAAAAACAGATAGACAAGATGAATCACTTGGCTCCGACTCGTGTATAGTGTAACCTTTGATTATTTCCGCACTTTTGCACTTTTTAAGAGATTATCTTAGTTATTGTAGTAGGCCCCTCTTTTGAAGGTGACGTTACCCTCAACCCAGTAGTTTGAGTCTGCAAGGATACATTCCTAAAGGGTCAGATTACTGAAAGATAATTAATTAAGTTATTAATGCATATTATGGTAGGCCCCTTTTTTGAAGGTGACGTTACCCTCGGCTAAGTAGTCTGAGTCAGCAGGGATACAGTCCTAAGTAGCCGGGTTAAAGTATTAATAGTAGCTTACATATGAGGGGATCAAAGAGTTTGGACCCCCGCCATCCAATACCGTTAAGTATTGAAGGAGGTCCTACTAAATTTGACCCAGGTCCTTGCAGGATCTATACACTGAACAAGGCAAGACTTTTACCAAACCGTTCCCTTAACCCCCGACCAGGTAGCCAACATACCTCCATATAGACCGTGGAGATATGAATGGTGAAAATCTTTTATTTTATATAGACAGTAAAATAATGCCAAGACACCACGGACAAACGATAAGGAAAAATCACCTTCAACATAAGAAACTAGTTATTAAAGTCATTAATACATAACCAAGTAAAAAGTGCGAAAAGATTAAAAATAAAAAGTATTACACTAGATACTTTGTCTTCACCAAGTGATGTAAGAGACTTAGGCAAACATGGACTTGATTGTCAAGAACTCTTACGATCAATCTTGGATCCCGAGATGACTCACACACTCTATGATGGATAATGGATGATGGTGGTGGATGATGGTGTTATGGTGGTGGTGGGTGAAGTGTGAGAGAGGTGGTGTGCCAAGGGATGGTTTGAACTTGAGCCAAGCACTCCTATTTATAGGCTGAACAGAAGCTCGGGCACGGCCCCGTGTCCATCCTCTTCTCTGTCTTCATTAATTGCAGTTTGTCTGCATTAGTTGACCACGCCCCCGTGTCCGCTGGGCACGTCCCCGTGTGCAGAAGCATATCTGTACTATCAAGATTTGCCTGGATTCTGCGAATCTTATAGTTGACCATGGCCCCGTGTCCGTTGAGCACGGCCCCGTGGTGGGCGATAGAAGCTTCTATAGCTTTGCCTTCTGTTTTCTTGTTTTGCTTGTTTTGCTTGGGAAGATGTTGTCGTGGGGTCGGGCATGTCACGTTTGTTCCTCTTCTTGTATTTATGTTAGATTTAGCTGCCTTTTTGCTTCTTTTGTTAGTTTGAGCTCATTTAATCCTGAAAATACAAAAGGAAGACAAAAACATACTTTTTCCAACATTAGTACTAAAAAAGGGTTAGTTTTAAGCCACAATTGATGTAATTTATATGTTGCATTTTGCACACATCAATGTCATCATGGTGTTCTTATGAACTTCATGTTTCGACTACAATCCACCAATAACAACTTAGATCTGGACGATTTCCACATGAATGAACAAAGATCTTGCATAGATCTGAACATATTCATGGTGAAAAGGATTGAAAGATGGTTTTAAACTTTCTTTCAACTCTTTTACACTCAATGCATTCAAAACCGATAGAATCGGAGCTTGTTCTGATCTTCTACTCCTTCATAGTGATATGTTGGTTCAAGATCTGGATTCTACCAAAGAGACAACCGATTCCGGGTTAAACATGAACAACCGTCACGAACCAGTGAACGGGTCGGATTTGGGTGATTCCTGTTCGGACGGGTCACTAGGGTCTTTACGAGGTTTCTGTTGCTTAGCACGTTATCACACCGTCTCGATCAAAACTACAAAACTATCGAAACAACCAAGTGTCAAGATGATCAACCGTTGGGACGGATTGCCGTCCGATCGGATTGCCATCCGATCGGACATCCATCCGATCGGCTTGCACCTTGGTCCCACACTTAAACATTTATTTTAATCAAAGGACTAAACGTTGAACGGGTTACCATCCGATCGGATAGCCATCCGATCGAACGACTACCCGAGCATGAGATGTTTGGAACTTCAACACTTAAACAATTTTCAGCGTGTTCAATGCACTATCAGTTCTAGCGGATTGCCACCCGATCGGTAGACCATCCGATTGGATGACAACACTGCTGTGAACTTGTTCTTTGAGAATGTATCACCAAATAGATCGCCGTTCGATCGAACCGTCGTCCGATCGACCGACCTAAAGGGTATAGATACTTCTCTGTATTCAAAATGCTACAACGAAAACTTCGAAAGACAAACCATCATACACAAACACATCCTCACCAAACAAGGTGTCAATCCAATCCAATCGAATGGCCATCCGATAAGATAACCATCCGAACGGATTGACATCCGATCGACTGGCCATCCAATCAAATAGCCATCCGATCGGATTACCATCCGACACTTACCACTCTTGCACCATTTTTACGCGCCGCTTAACGTTTATGCTACCGTTAACTGTTCAGGCTAATCTCTTTCAGCGATCCCTTCAACCAAGATATGTTTACTTGATAAGAAAAATATGTGAGTATACTCGAACCCTTTTTGCTTTACGAACTTTTGGGTGTTACATACGTTACTTATTCTAAATCATATCAAACACACTACGCAATACTTTAACGCTAACCGCTAGTGCATGTTATACGTGACTCGATGAATGCTTGTTTGTTATGTTTACACATAGATTATTGTCTACCTGCCTTAGCAACGATAGTACTATAGTTTAGACTCAGCACCTGTTCACTCAGGGGTTGTTAAGGACCATTACTCACATGATTCGCAGTGGTGAATGTGTGTTGCGAACTGCTTTACGTAGTCAACCCGCAGTCATTGGTATTGATAGGATCTTGTCGATAACTTACGTGCTTCACATTACACGTTGTACGTGCTGGTTATGCGTAAATGATTTCGAACCCTATTATACTAGAAAACTTGTATGCTCACCCTTACACTATGTGTATTGACTTTTACTTTAACGTATGTGGCAGGTGCTTAAGATACTAGGATGCTTGGTTTGCTGTGTGATGAAATCAAGGCTAGGAAAGAGTCTAGAAACAAACAAATTGTCAATTTTGAAATCTGAGTTGTCGGATCAGTATTTGTTTGTGAGACAATTATTTGTAATAACTGTTTTATTTGGATATGTTATGGTATGGGAAATGACGTTTTAAGTATCTGGTAATTAATAGTTGTTATGGATACTCATGGACAATCTGTTTCGTTCAGTGTCGCGCCCCGATGATTCCGCCATCGGTTGGGGTGTGACAGATTGGTATCAGAGCCATAACTATAGGGAATTAGGCAAGACTCGACCTAGTCCGGGTCGATGTCTTAGAAACAACCTAGTCTATAGTTAAGTACCAACATACCGACTTGTGCATACATACCCTGTAGGGGTTTTTGTACAAGCTTACCTGCTATATCTCGCTATTCTCGATGAACACTACATTGCACTCTAATTTTTGAAAATTAATAAGCGATTAGGTCGAGATTAGGTGTGAAAACCGCAAACTCTCGACTAAATCACTTGTTCGACTCGCATTTTTATCTATAAATAGGAGAATTTGCGTTGAATCAGGAGTGAAACCCATACTTTGACGCAAATTTCCTTTCCTATTTTATCAAAACAGGAACAAAGTTGTTAAGTCAGGGGTGAAGCCTGAACCTTGATGACTTGTTCCGTGCTCTATTTTGTTTTAACAAGACTCTCACCAAAGTCTCGACGGACTCCAACGACTTGAAGTCACACTGTAACTGGAAGGATGCATGCCGATCTCCCAAAGTCGAGGCGAGAGCCTAGTCCCGAAGGTCGAAGTGTGTACCAAAAGTCCTTGCGAATAGTCGAATCACTTTGGGTAGTCAACGTCTATCGAGCCTTAGACAGTCTATACTCGATTTTATGTGTTTTCAATCCTGGTACACTCCATCGCCGACTTTGATATTTGACGCTTTTATGTAAATTTCATGTGTTTTATGTGATTTTACTTGTTTTGTGTTTCGATTTTTGGTGGATTATTCGCTTTTCACTCTTCGCTTTGATCAACACACCAGAACCGCACTGCACATCTACCTCAAAACGCTGACAAATCGCTGATACTTGTGGATGATCGCATGCTATGTTATACGCTATGCTATACTACTCGCTATGTACTCGTTAATCGCGGTCGCTATTCTCGAACGCGCGTGAACTTTGAATGATAGGTTTCTGTATTCTGACTGCCTCATGCATTTCTGTGCCTTACGTGCTTATGTGCTTAAGTGATTCTGTGTTTTTGTGCCTATGTGTTTATGTGATACATGATTGCGTTCCTGAGCTTTAGTAGTGTTAGGCGTGTGAGGTGAGATTCGATTATATTGTGTCTGAATCCTATGACGATGTCTGTTGCAGACAATGTCGTCATCTGGATCCCGTCACTCTCGAACTGCCCGCCGAAACGAGAAAGACAAACGCCTTGCTGCTCTCGTCGCTAAGCAGATAGCGAAAGTTATCCCCTAGATCGTTAGCGACCTATACGAGAATGCTAGCAAGTCTTCTGAAGAGTCCAGGACTGAAACTCCTAAAGCTACATTTAGCTTCAAGTAGTTCAAAGCTTGCGGACCGAAAGAATTTACTGGCGAAGATGGTCCTACGGCCTTGTGCCAATGGTTTGATTCGATCGAGGTCACCCTGCGCCAGAGTGGCTGTCCTAATGATCTCCGCACTCTCAACGCAACCGGCGTCTTTCAATCTCGAGCTTTAGATTGGTGGACGGCCGAGAGAAACAAATGCGAAAATGATGCAGCTTACGGTTTGACGTGGGATGAGTTAAAGGACGTCATGTTGGAAGAGTTCTGCCCTCCCCACGAGCGCCAAAAGTTGGAGGACGAATTCTGGCATATCAAGCAGAAGGATGGTGACAATGCTGCTTTAACTGCTCACTTCAAGCAGCTTAGCATAATCTGCCCTAATCAAGTTAAGACTCCAAATGTGACGATCAAGAAGTATATCCGAGCTCTGCCGGATTGTGTCGCAGATTTTGTGCAAGCTTCAAAACCAGCAACAATTGAGGAAACTTACCTGCTTTCCACTGAAATAAACGACAAGCTAGTCAAGTCTGGCTACTGGGATAAAGCCACCAAGAATCTGCATCAAGCTACCATCGCACCAACCGCTGAAACCGCCGCCACTCCTCAGTCTTCAAAGGCCTCTCATCGCAAGAGGAAAAACAACAGCAACTCTAGCATCAAGAACTATGCTGTCACCACTTCTGCCCTGCTTCAAGTTGTACCAGCTCAGCAACAGACTCAACACCGCCAGGTCGTGGCACCGGTAACCCAAGCACCGTTGACAAAGCGTGCTTATATTGGTCCTCACCCGGCCTGCCCGACTTGTACCTATCACCACCCAGTGGGAATCGCCTGCAGATTTTGTGTACATTGCAACATGTACGGTCATTTCACCGCCAATTGCCATACAGGTCCTCGTCAAGCTCCAGCTCCAGCTACTGCTCATCAAGCTCTACTTCCTGCTCCTCAAGACCAACAAGCGGCTCCGGCACCCGCGATCAGTGCTAGAGTCTGCTTTGCATGTGGTGATCCCAACCACTTCGCAAATGTGTGCCCGAATCTAGTGGTGAAGCAAGAGCCACAACAGCAGTAGCCCCAGCAGCAGCCTCAGCAACAACAGCAACAAGCAGCTCACGCTCAAACTTTCACCATTAATGTGCGCCAGGCTCAGGCTGACAACAACGTGGTCAATGGTACATTCCTTGTGAATGGTATTTATGCTTCGTGTTTGTTTGACACTGGAACCGATAACTATTTTGTATCGTTTGAGTTCGAAAAGCTCCTAAATCGTAAGCGCGCCCATCTCCCCTCGACATTCGATGTTGAAGTTGCCACCGGAAGGACCGTCGCCATCAACTCTGTTCTTCGTGATTGTACTCTTGAACTCAACAATCACATCTTTCCTATTGACCTTATTCCGATGCAGCTCGGTAGTTTTGATGTCATAGTAGGCATGGACTTTCTTCGCGAAAACCATGCTGAAGTTGTTTGCTTCGATAAGATGATTTGATTCTCACTCGCTAATGGTGATCAACTTTGTGTGTAATGTGAAACTCTCTCGAAGGATCTCAAGCTCATGTCATGTATCCAAGCTAGCAAGTGTCTCCGCAAGGAATACAGAGCTTTCTTGGCTAACATTGTAGTAGCGGAGAAGGAAAAGAAAGGAAACACATTGGTGAAAGACGTTCCTGTTGTTTGTGAATTCCCCAACGTATTTCCTGATGATCTTCCCGGCTTACCTCCAAGTCGTGATATCGACTTTCGTATCGACCTCATTCCTTGAGCAAATCCTGTTGCTAGAGCTCCTTATCGACTCGCACCGTCCGAAATGCGCGAACTATCGAGTCAGCTCCAGGAATTACTTGATAAAGGCTTCATTCTCCCTAGCACCTCTCCTTGGGGCGCGCCAGCCCTTTTCGTCAAAAAGAAGGATGGGTCGTTCCGGATGTGCATCGACTACAGGGAATAGAATAAGCTGACAATCAAGAATCGTTATCCTCTACCTTGCATCGATGATTTGTTTGACCAGTTACAAGGTGCTACGTGTTTCTCCATGATCGATCTACGCTCAGGCTACCACCAGTTATGCATACAAGAGGAGGATATACCCAAAACCGCTTTTCGCACTCGATACGGCCACTATGAGTTTGTTGTTATGCCTTTTGGTCTAACCAACGCGCCCGCGGTTTTCATGGATCTGATGAATCGCGTGTGTAAACCTTTTCTCGGCCGCTTCATCATCGTGTTCATCGATGATATCCTGATCTATTCCAAGTCGAAAACCGAACACGCGCAACATCTACATTTGGTTCTCGAGCTACTCCAGGGGAATCGACTCTATGCCAAGTTCTCCAAGTGTGAATTCTGGCTGGAGGAGGTTCAATTCCTCGGTTACATTGTCAATAGTCAAGGTATTCACGTCGACCCCGCGAAGATCAAAGCTGTCAAGAGTTAAGTTACACCTAAGAACCCGTCTGAAGTCCGTTCTTTTCTCAGGCTAGCGGGCTATGATCGCTGATTTATCGAAGGATTCTCTAAAATCGCCGTGCCGCTTAGTTTTCTCACGCACAAAGACAAGCCTTTTGTTTTGGGGAACTGGACAAGAGACTGCCTTTCAAACCCTCAAGCATATGCTTTGCAATGCTCCCGTTCTCACTTTACCTGACGGAAATGATGGCTTTATTGTCTATTGTGATGCCTCGAACCTTGGTCTTGGTTGTGTTCTCATGCAACGAGACAAGGTTATCGCTTACGTATCTCGTCAGCTCAAGATCCATGAGAAGAACTACACAACCAACGATCTCGAGCTAGGTGCAGTTGTTTTTGCATTGAAGATTTGGCGACACTACCTGTATGGTACCAAGTGTACGATCTTCACAGATCATAGGAGCATACAAAACATCTTCAACTAGAAGGAACTTAATATGCGCCAACGCCGATGGGTTGAACTTCTGAACGACTACGACTGTGAGATTCGTTATCATCCTTGCAAAGCAAATGTCGTTGCCGACGCTCTAAGCAAACGGAGCTATTTGCATAGCATCCATAATGTTCAAGCCCAGCATCATCTCGAAACCTTCATCCGTGAAGCCTAACATGCTTGTTTCACCTAACGCACTTTGAAGAAGGAAAGGATCCTCAACGATGGAGCCCAGCTAGTGAATAAATCGAATGGGATATTCCATTATCTGGACCGAATCTGGATCCCTAAGCAGACCAATTTACCACAGATCTTGATGGACGAAGCCCACAAATCTTGATATTCTATTCATCCCGGTGCCGACAAGATGTACCAGGACCTGCGCTACAAGTACTAGTGGCCGGGCATGAAGAAAGATATCGCCCTCTATGTTTCAAAATGCCTAACTTGCTCGAAAGTCAAGGCTGAGCACCAAAGACCCTCTGGCTTACTCATTCAACCCGAGATACCTATGTGGAAGTGGGAGAGTATAGCTATGGACTTCATAACGAAACTTCCACGCACGCCCTCAGGTCACGACAGCATCTGGGTTGTCGTTGACTGTTTGACTAAATCTGCTCATTTTCTGCCGATACGAGAAGACTACAAGGTAGAAAAATTAGCCCGAATCTACACCAAAGAGATCATTTGTCGACATGGGACGCCTCGCGACATCATTTCTGACCGCGATGCTCGGTTTACCTCGCGTCTTTGGGAAACATTTCAATCTGCTCTCGGTATTACTCTTAATCTAAGTACCGCTTTCTATCCCTAAACCGACGGTCAGACTGAGAGAACGATCCGTACCCTTGAAGACATGCTCCGTTTGTGTGTCATAGATTTCGGTGGTAATTGGGAAACATACTTACCTTTAGTTGAATTCTCGTACAATAACAGTTACCATTCCAACATTCAAATGGCACCATTTGAGGCATTATACGGAAGAAGATGTCGATCGCCTATTGTATGGCACGAGATCGGAGACTCGCAAATAACCGGTCCTGAGCTATTGCAAGAAACGACAGATAAAATCCTCCAAATTCGAGACAATCTACTGAAAGCTCGGAGTCGTCAGAAAAGTTACGCTGATAGACGACGCAAGCCCCTTGAATTCGACGTTGGCGACCATGTACTCCTAAAGGTATCGCCTTGAAAGAGTGTGGTTAGATTCGGCAAGAAAGGAAAGCGCGCGCCTTGATATGTTGGACCCTTTAAGATTCTAGAAAGGATCGACAAAGTGGCCTACAGACTCGAACTACCGGAGGAACTTAACAACGTTCACCCGACTTTCAACGTCTCGAACCTCAGAAAGTGCCTAGATGAGCATGATTTAGACGTACCACTTGAGGATCTTCAAGTGAATGAAACATTACACTTCTTGGAAAAGCCTGTCGAGATCATGGACCGACAAACCAAGCAGCTCAGGCGCTCACGCATTCCCAATGTGAAAGTTCGCTGGGAAGGCAAACGAGGTGCAGAGTTCACTTGGGAACTCGAAAGAGACATGAAGGCGAAGTACCCACAGTTGTTTGCTACGGCTTCTGCCTAATTTCGGGACAAAATTCCCCTAAGAGGGGGAAGCTGTAACACCCCGTGTTTCGAAAGTCAAAGTCAAGTCAAGATTGAAGTCAACAGAAGAAAAGATTGCTAATTGCGATCTGTCACTCCTTGCTTAACTCCTGTTTTGACTCCTTTGACTTTTAGATAATCTATTTATTTTATCGCATTAGTTGTATTATGTGGAGTACTTGTTAATAATCGAGTTTTAATCGCTAATTATTACGTGTTTTATCGCCTTATCGCTTATCACATCGCAATCTCATTCGCAGCCCGAAATACGCGTTCTGGATATTGTTTTACGTGTGTGTGCCTTTTATGTGTTACCTGTGCATGTTTAATTATGTTTATATTGTGGTGGTTAATCGAAACGCTATCGCAAACGAATCGCAGACGCTAAAAGCAAGTTAATTATAGGGATTGTATGTTAGATATAGTAGTTAGGATTAATTGTGTAATCTAATGGGTAAACTATCGCATCGCTCTTTCGAAACGCATCGCAAAACTCAACACACAAAACGAAACGCCGAGACTCAAATCGTCGGAACCACTCGATCGAGGGACTGCTCGATCGGATGGTCAACCGATCGGATTGCCATCCGATCGGACAGCCATCCGATCGGACAGCCATCTGATCAGTGACCCACTCGACCTTAGGCACTTTCCTTTTTGGGAAACTGTAACATATCCATTTTTTTATCATATAAGAATTATAGATTATTTAAATTTATTTAACCACTAGTAACTAGTTTATTTTTAATATAATTATTCGACCCAAATAGTTTTAAAAACTATTTTATATATAGTTGGTTGTAATGTTATACTAATTAATTGGCCTGTATATGGGTGACCTTTCTATTAAAATAAAAGTATATAAAAACTTAAATTATTAGACAGGTAGATTTCGGGTAAGTTGACTGTTAGAAATATGAAGTACCTAGACGGGCCTAGAAACCGTTTAATAATTTAATTATAAAAATACAATATAGTTGAACCTACTCCGTTTTTAATGAAACTTTGGTCAAAATGTAGACACCAATATTCTCGTTCTAATGACATATTCATTGTCTTATAAAACGTCATATTTTAGAAGTTATAAACGCCAAATAAGTAAAGCAAATTAATTATAATATATATAATAAAATAATATTATTATTTGAATTGTTATGGATGTGTACGTGTAAAAAAATAAAATAATCAAATAATCAAATTTAAAACTAAACAAATGAATGAATCATGTAGTGTTGGCTTTTGAAATGAAGGCAAGTGTCCCTATGAGGCATGGCATCCAAGTCTAAGATTGATATAAATAGGAGCAGAAGTTTAAGCATCCAAAACTACTCAATTCTTCTTCTGTCTCGCCAAACTTTCTCCCACTCTCTAAAAAAATTCAATATTGTTTATTTTTTTAATTTATATTAATAATAAAGCCCTGCTCCGTTTTAAGTGTTTTAACTCCCGATCACCGCTACCCTTTCCGATTGATCTGGAGCCCCATAACGCATGTCAAGGCTCTGCCCGACTAAGTTCGTTAGAGTTCGGTCTCGTGACATAGGGATAAGGTTGAATTAGGGGTACTATACTTAACACGAGTGCATTATATATTTTTTAAATAACTCAGAAGTTATACCCAAGATTCTACCAGGAGGCTTTCTAGTTGAACCCTAAAGTTACAAAGTGAGTCCATTCTCTTTTCTTACCGTTTTATCACCTTTTTGTGATATAATTATATTTAAAAATGTTTTCCAAAATCCTAAATGTTTATCGGTTATACTTACAGTGATTAAGTTTTTGTATTATGCAATAGTTGCCACTAAAAATACCTGAATAAAATAAGAAATTATGTTTTATTTATATGGGTTTATCCCTATAAAAACAATTGAATGAAATACGGGTTTTAGCCCATTTGTTTAATATTAAAAGTTTGGTGTTTTACAAACTCTGAAATTATTTCCTAACTACGATCCTGATGAAAAATTTTCTGTTGCGTAATTAATAAACACCGGTACCACCTGACTGGTTCACGACTCCCGCTCCCAAGGAGGGGTCGGGGGCCGTGACAGAAGATGGTATCAGAGCCATTTGTTTAAGCTATTTAGGTGTTC
>JARYGA010021910.1:0-64522 GCA_030545235.1 Helianthus tuberosus
AGGCGTAAGGTTCACAATGGTGTAAAACTAAAATGGGATATACCGGGCTAGGATTCGAGTTAAAAGGAACAAGGGCCAAACCAACAACTCAAGAATGGAATCTTCGATCGAAAACACTTGACAACCTCCTGGAAGCAGCTTTTATTGCCACCAGACCTTTCTCCATCAATTAGGAATCTGATGCCGTCACTAAACATATTCCTTAAATTGTAGCCACTTTTTGAGTGTTTATTTTATGGTTTCTAATCCGCATATATATCACCATTGCTCTTGATTTTCTTGACTGTATATCTCTTAAATGTCAACATATACATGGGTGATTCAGTTTACAATGATTTTTCAATGCCGAGAACCTCGATCAGAGAGTAAAAAAGTCGTAAGTTTCACAATGGTGTAAAAACTAAAATGGGATATACCGGGCTAGGATTTGAGTCACCGGAACAAGGGCCAAACAAACCACTCAAGAATGGAATCGTCAAGCGAAAACACTTGACAACCTCCTAGAAGCAGCTTTACTTGCCACCAGACCTTTCTCAATCAATTAGGAATCTGATGGCGTCACTAAACACATTCCTTAAATTGTAGCCATTTTTTGAGTGTTTATTTTTTGTGTCTAATCCGCATATATATCACCATTGCTCTTGATTTTCTTGACTGTATATCTCTTAAATGACAACATATACAAGTGTGATTTAGTTTACGAAGATTTTTCAATGCCGAGAACCTCGACCAGAGAGTAAAAACGGCGTAAGGTTTACAATGGTGTAAAACTAAAATGGGATATACTTTGCTATGATTCGAGTTACAGGAACAAGGGCCAAACCAACCACCCAAGAAGGGAATCGTCGAGCGAAAACACTTGAAAACCTCCTAGAAGCAGCTTTTCTTGCCACTAGACCTTTCTCAATCAATTAGGAATCTGATGCCGTCACTAAACACATTCCTTAAATTGTAGTCATTTTTTGAGTGTTTATTTTTTGGTGTCTAATCCGCGCATATATATCACCATTGCACTTGATTTTCTTGACTGTATATCTTTTTAATGTCAACATATACACATGTGATTTGATTTACGAAGATTTTTCAATACCGAGAACCTCGATCAGAGAGTAAGAAAGGCGTAAGGTTCACAATGGTGCAAAACTAAAATGGGATATACCGGGCTAGGATTCGAGTTACAGGAACAAGGGCCAAACCAACCACCCAAGAATGGAATCGTCGAGCGAAAACACTTGACAACCTCCTTGAATCATCTTATCTTGCAACAGACCTTTCTCCATCAATTAGGAATCTGATGCCGTCACTAAACACATTCCTTAAATTGTAGCCATTTTTTGAGTGTTTATTTTTTGGTGTCTAATCTGCATATATATCACCATTGCTCTTGATTTTCTTGACTGTATATCTCTTAAATGTCAACATATACACGTGTGATTTAGTTTACGAAGATTTTTCAATGCCGAGAACCTCGATCAGAGAGTAAAAAAGGCGTAAGGTTCACGATGGTGTAAAACTAAAATGGGATATACCGGGCTAGGATTCGAGTTACAGAAACAAGGGCGAAACCAACAACCCAAGTATTGAATCGTCGAGCGAAAACACTTGACAACCTCCTTGAAGCAGTTTTCTGGCCACCAAACCTTTCTCCATAAATTAGGAATCTGATGCCGTCACTAAACATATTCCTTAAATTGTAACCATTTTTTGAGTGTTTATTTTTTGGTGTCTAATCCGCATATATATCACCATTTCTCTTGATTTTCTTGACTATATATCTCTTAAATGTCCACATATACAGGTATGATTTAGTTTACGAAAATTTTTCAATGCCGAGAACCTCGATCAGAGAGTAAAAAAGGCGTAAGGTTCAAAATGGTGTAAAACTAAAATGAGATATACCGGGCTAGGATTCGAGTTACAGGAACAATGGCCAAACCAACCTCCAAAGAATGGAATCGTCGAGCGAAAACACTTGACAACGTCCTAGAAGTAGCTTTTCTTACCACCAGACCTTTCTCCATCAATTAGGAATCTGATGCCGTCACTAAACACATTCCTTAAATTGTAGCCATTTTTTGAGTGTTTATTTTTTGGTGTCTAATCCGCATATATATCACCATTGCTCTTGATTTTCTTAACTGTATACCTTTTAAATGTCAACATATACACGTGTGATTTAGTTTACGAAGATTTTTCAATGCCGAGAAACTCGACCAGAGAGGTAAAAAGGTGTAAGGTTCACAATGGTGTAAAACTAAAATGGGATATACTGGGTAGGATTCGAGTTACAGGAACATGGGCCAAACCAGCCACCCAAGAATGGAATCGTCGAGCGAAAACACTTGACAACCTCCTGGAAGCCGCTTTTCTTGCCACCAGACCTTTCTCCATCAATTAGGAATCTGATGCCGTCACTAAACACATTCCTTAAATTGTAGCCATTTTTTGAGTGTTTATTTTTTGGTGCTTAATCCGCATATATATCACCATTGCTCTTGATTTTCTTGACTGTATATCTCTTAAATGTCAACATGTACAAGTGTGATTTAGTTTACGAAGATTTTTCAATGCCGAGAACCCCGATCAGAGAGTAAAAACGGCGTAAGGTTTACAATGGTGTAAAACTAAAATGGGATATACTTGGCTATGATTCGAGTTACAGGAACAAGGGCCAAACCAACCA
Source organism: Helianthus tuberosus (assembly GCA_030545235.1). Lineage (NCBI taxonomy): Eukaryota > Viridiplantae > Streptophyta > Magnoliopsida > Asterales > Asteraceae > Helianthus > Helianthus tuberosus. The sequence goes on from JARYGA010021910.1 coordinate 2,684, forward strand.
CCCAAGAAGGGAATCGTCGAGCGAAAATGCTTGACAACCTCCTCGAAGCATCTTTTCTTGCCACCAGACCTTTCTCCATCAATTAGGAATCTGATGCCATCACTAAACACATTCCTTAAATTGTAGTCAGTTTTTGAGTCTTTATTTTTTGGTGTCTAATCCGCGCATATATATCACCATTGCACTTGATTTTCTTGACTGTATATCTTTTGAATGTCAACATATACACATGTGATTTGATTTACGAAGATTTTTCAATACCGAGAACCTCGATCAGAGAGTAAGAAAGGCGTAAGGTTCACGATGCTGTAAAACTAAAATGGGATATACCGGGCTAGGATTCGAGTTACAGGAACAAGGGCCAAACCAACCACCCAAGATTGGAATCGTCGAGCGAAAACACTTGACAACCTCCTTGAATCATCTTTTCTTGCAACAGACCTTTCTCCATCAATTAGGAATCTGATGCCGTCACTAAACACATTCCTTAAATTGTAACCATTTTTTGAGTGTTTATTTTTTGGTGTCTAATCCGCATATATATCACCATTGCTCTTTATTTTCTTGACTGTATATCTCTTAAATGTCAACATATACACGTGTGATTTAGCTTACGAAGATTTTTCAATGCCGAGAACCTCGATCAGAGAGTAAAAAAGGCGTAAGGTTCACGATGGTGTAAAACTAAAATGGGATATACCGGGCTAGGATTCGAGTTACAGGAAAAAGGGCGAAACCAACAACCCAAGAATTGAATCGTCGAGCGAAAACACTTGACAACCTCCTTGAAGCAGCTTTTCTGGCCACCAAACCTTTCTCCATAAATTAGGAATCTGATGCCGTCACTAAACACATTCCTTAAATTGTAACCATTTTTTGAGTGTTTATTTTTTGGTGTCTAATCCGAATATATATCACCATTGCTCTTGATATTCTTGACTATATATCTCTTAAATGTCAACATATACAGGTGTGATTTAGTTTACGAAGATTTTTCAATGCCGAGAACCTCGATCAGAGAGTAAAAAAGGCGTAAGGTTAAAATGGTGTAAAACTAAAATGAGATATACCGGGCTAGGATTCGAGTTACAGGAACAATGGCCAAACCAACCACCCAAGAATGGAATCGTCGAGCGAAAACACTTGACAACGTCCTTGAAGCATCTTTTCTTACCACCAGACCTTTCTCCATCAATTAGGAATCTGATAACGTCACTAAACACATTCCTTAAATTGTAGCCATTTTTTGAGTGTTTATTTTTTGGTGTCTAATCCGCATATATATCACCATTGCTCTTGATTTTCTTAACTGTATACCTCTTAAATGTCAACATATACACGTGTGATTTTGTTTACGAAGATTTTTCAATGCCGAGAAACTCGACCAGAGAGGTAAAAAGGCGTAAGGTTCACAATGGTGTAAAACTAAAATGGGATATACTGGGTAGGATTCGAGTTACAGGAACATGGGCCAAACCAGCCACCCAAGAATGGAATCGTCGAGCGAAAACACTTGACAACCTCCTGGAAGCCGCTTTTCCTGCCACCAGACCTTTCTCCATCAATTAGGAATCTGATTCCGTCACTAAACACATTCCTTAAATTGTAGCCATTTTTTGAGTGTTTATTTTTTGGTGCCTAATCCGCATATATATCACCATTGCTGTTGATGTTCTTGACTGTATATCTCTTAAATGTCAACATGTACAAGTGTGATTTAGTTTACGAAGATTTTTCAATGCCGAGAACCCCGATCAGAGAGTAAAAACGGCGTAAGGTTTACAATGGTGTAAAACTAAAATGGGATATATTTGGTTATGATTCGAGTTACAGGAACAAGGGCCAAACCAACCACCCAAGAAAGGAATCATCGAGCGAAAATGCTTGACAACCTCCTCGAAGCATCTTTTCTTGCCACCAGACCTTTCTCCATCAATTAGGAATCTGATGCCGTCACTAAACACATTCCTTAAATTGTAGTCATTTTTTGAGTCTTTATTTTTTGGTGTCTAATCCGCGCATATATATCACCATTTCACTTGATTTTCTTGACTGTATATCTTTTGAATGTCAACATATACACATGTGATTTGATTTACGAAGATTTTTCAATACCGAGAACCTCGATCAGAGAGTAAGAAAGGCGTAAGGTTCACAATGTTGCACAACTAAAATGGGATATACCGGGTTAGGATTCGAGTTACAGGAACAAGGGCCAAACCAACCACCCAAGAATGGAATCGTCGAGCGAAAACACTTGACAACCTCCTTGAATCAGCTTTTCTTGCAACAGACCTTTCTCCATCAATCAGGAATCTGATGCCGTCACTAAACACATTCCTTAAATTGTAGCCATTTTTTGAGTGTTTATTTTTTGGTGTCTAATCCGCATATATATCACCCCTGCTCTTGATTTTCTTGACTGTATATCTCTTGAATGTCAACATATACACGTGTGATTTAGTTTACGAAGATTTTTCAATGCCGAGAACCTCGATCAGAGAGTAAAAAAGGCGTAAGGTTCACGATGGTGTAAAACTAAAATGGGATATATCGGGCTAGGATTCGAGTTACAGGAAAAAGGGCGAAACCAACCACCCAAGAATTGAATCGTCGAGCGAAAACACTTGACAACGTCCTAGAAGCAGCTTTTCTTGCCACCAGACATTTCTCCATCAATTAGGAATCTGATGCCATCACTAAACACATTCCTTAGATTGTAGCCATTTTTTTAGTGTTTATTTTTTGTTGTTTAATCCGCATATATATCACCATTGCGCTTGATTTTCTTGACTGTATATCTCTTAAATGTCAACATATACACGTGTTATTTAGTTTACGAAGATTTTTCAATGCCGAGAAACTCGACCAGAGAGTTAAAAAGGCGTAAGGTTCACAATGGTGTAAAACTAAAATGGGATATATCGGGCTAGGATTCGAGTTACAGGAACATGGGCCAAACCAGCCACCCAAGAATTGAATCGTCGAGCGAAAACACTTGACAACCTCCTGGAAGCCGCTTTTCTTGCCACCAGACCTTTCTCCATCAATTAGGAATCTGATGCCGTCACTAAACACATTCCTTAAATTGTAGCCATTTTTTGAGTGTTTATTTTTTGGTGCTTAATCCGCATATATATCACCATTGCTCTTGATTTTCTTGACTGTATATCTCTTAAATGTCAACATGTACAAGTGTGATTTAGTTTACGAAGATTTTTCAATGCCGAGAACCCCGATCAGAGAGTAAAAACGGCGTAAGGTTTACAATGGTGTAAAACTAAAATGGGATATACTTGGCTATGATTCGAGTTACAGGAACAAGGGCCAAACCAACCACCCAAGAAGGGAATCGTCGAGCGAAAATGCTTGACAACCTCCTCGAAGCATCTTTTCTTGCCACCAGACCTTTCTCCATCAATTAGGAATCTGATGCCATCACTAAACACATTCCTTAAATTGTAGTCAGTTTTTGAGTCTTTATTTTTTGGTGTCTAATCCGCGCATATATATCACCATTGCACGTGATTTTCTTGACTGTATATCTTTTGAATGTCAACATATACACATGTGATTTGATTTACGAAGATTTTTCAATACCGAGAACCTCGATCAGAGAGTAAGAAAGGCGTAAGGTTCACGATGGTGTAAAACTAAAATGGGATATACCGGGCTAGGATTCGAGTTACAGGAACAAGGGCCAAACCAACCACCCAAGATTGGAATCGTCGAGCGAAAACACTTGACAACCTCCTTGAATCATCTTTTCTTGCAACAGACCTTTCTCCATCAATTAGGAATCTGATGCCGTCACTAAACACATTCCTTAAATTGTAGCCATTTTTTGAGTGTTTATTTTTTGGTGTCTAATCCGCATATCTATCACCATTGCTCTTGATTTCTTGACTGTATATCTCTTAAATGTCAACATATACACGTGTGATTTAGCTTACGAAGATTTTTCAATGCCGAGAACCTCGATCAGAGAGTAAAAAAGGCGTAAGGTTCACGATGGTGTAAAACTAAAATGGGATATATCGGGCTAGGATTCGAGTTACAGGAAAAAAGGGCGAAACCAACAACCCAAGAATTGAATCGTCGAGCGAAAACACTTGACAACCTCCTTGAAGCAGCTTTTCTGGCCACCAAACCTTTCTCCTTAAATTAGGAATCTGATACCGTCACTAAACACATTCCTTAAATTGTAACCATTTTTTGAGTGTTTATTTTTTGGTGTCTAATCCGCATATATATCACCATTGCTCTTGATATTCTTGACTATATATCTCTTAAATGTCAACATATACAGGTGTGATTTAGTTTACGAAGATTTTTCAATGCCGAGAACCTCGATCAGAGAGTAAAAAAGGCGTAAGGTTCAAAATGGTGTAAAACTAAAATGAGATATACGGGGCTAGGATTCGAGTTACAGGATCAATGGCCAAACCAACCACCCAAGAATGGAATCGTCGAGCGAAAACACTTGACAACGTCCTAGAAGCTTCTTTTCTTACCACCAGACCTTTCTCCATCAATTAGGTATCTGATAACGTCACTAAACACATTCCTTAAATTGTAGCCATTTTTTGAGTGTTTATTTTTTGGTGCTTAATCCGCATATATATCACCATTGCTCTTGATTTTCTTGACTGTATATCTCTTAAATGTCAACATGTACAATTGTGATTTAGTTTACGAAGATTTTTCAATGCTGAGAACCCCGATCAGAGAGTAAAAACGGCGTAAGGTTTACAATGGTGTAAAACTAAAATGGGATATATTTGGCTATGATTCGAGTTACAGGAACAAGGGCCAAACCAACCACCCAAGAAGGGAATCATCGAGCGAAAATGCTTGACAACCTCCTCGAAGCATCTTTTCTTGCCACCAGACCTTTCTCCATCAATTAGGAATCTGATGTCGTCACTAAACACATTCCTTAAATTGTAGTCATTTTTTGAGTCTTTATTTTTTGGTGTCTAATCCGCGCATATATATCACCATTGCACTTGATTTTCTTGACTGTATATCTTTTGAATGTCAACATATACACATGTGATTTGATTTACGAAGATTTTTCAATACCGAGAACCTCGATCAGAGAGTAAGAAAGGCGTAAGGTTCACAATGTTGCAAAACTAAAATGGGATATACCGGGCTAGGATTCGAGTTACAGGAACAAGGGCCAAACCAACCAACCAAGAATGGAATCGTCGAGCGAAAACACTTGACAACCTCCTTGAAGCAGATTTTCTGGCCACCATAACTTTCTCCATAAATTAGGAATCTGATGCCGTCACTAAACACATTCCTTAAATTGTAACCATTTTTTGAGTGTTTGTTTTTTGGTGTCTAATCCGCAATATATCACCATTGCTCTTGATTTTCTTGACTATGTATATCTTAAATGTCAAAATATACAGGTGTGATTTAGTTTACGAAGATTTTTCAATGCCGAGAACCTCGATCAGAGAGTTAAAAAGGCGTAAGGTTCAAAATGGTGTAAAACTAAAATGAGATATACCGGGCTAGGATTCGAGTTACCGGAACAATGGCTAAACCAACCACCCAAGAATGGAATCGTCGAGCGAAAACACTTGACAACGTCCTAGAAGCAGCTTTTCTTGCCACCAGACATTTCTCCATCAATTAGGAATCTGATGCCATCACTAAACACATTCCTTAGATTGTAGCCATTTTTTTAGTGTTTATTTTTTGTTGTTTAATCCGCATATATATCACCATTGCGCTTGATTTTCTTGACTGTATATCTCTTAAATGTCAACATATACACGTGTTATTTAGTTTACGAAGATTTTTCAATGCCGAGAAACTCGACCAGAGAGTTAAAAAGGCGTAAGGTTCACAATGGTGTAAAACTAAAATGGGATATATCGGGCTAGGATTCGAGTTACAGGAACATGGGCCAAACCAGCCACCCAAGAATGGAATGGTCGAGCGAAACACTTGACAACCTCCTAGAAGCCGCTTTTCTTGCCACCAGACCTTTCTCCATCAATTAGGAATCTTATGCCGTCGCTAAACACATTCCTTAAATTGTAACCATTTTTTGAGTGTTTATTTTTGGTGTCTAATCCGCATATATATCACCATTGCTCTTGATTTTCTTGACTGTATATCTCTTATATGTCAACATATACACGTGTGATTTAGTTTACGAAGTTTTTTCAACGCCGAGAACCTTGACCAGAGAGTAAAAACGGCGTAAGGTTTACAATGGTGTAAAACTAAAATGGGATATACTTGGCTATGATTCGAGTTACAGGAACAAGGGCCAAACCAACCACCCAAGAAGGGAATCGTCGAGCGAAAACGCTTGACAACTTCCTCGAAGCAGCTTTTCTTACCACCAGACCTTTCTCCATCAATTAGGAATCTGATGCCGTCACTAAACACATTCCTTAAATTGTAGCCATTTTTTGAGTGTTTATTTTTTGGTATCTAATCCGCGCATATATATCACCATTGTTCTTGATTTTCTTGACTTTATATCTTTTGAATGTCAACATATACACATGTGATTTGATTTACGAAGATTTTTCAATACCGAGAACCTCGATCAGAGAGTAAAAAAGGCGTAAGGTTCACAATGGTGCAAAACTAAAATGGGATATACCGGGCTAGTATTCGAGTTACAGGAACATGGGCCAAACCAACCACCCAAGAATGGAATCGTCGAGCGAAAACACTTGACAACCTCCTTGAAGCAGCTTTTCTTGCACCAGACCTTTCTCCATCAATCAGGAATCTGATGCCGTCACTAAACACATTCCTTAAATTGTAGCCATTTTTTGAGTGTTTATTTTTTGGTGTCTAATCCGCATATATATCACCATTGCTCTTGATTTTCTTGACTGTATATCTCTTAAATGTCAACATATACACGTGTGATTTAGTTTATGAATATTTTTCAATGCCGAGAACCTCGATCAGAGAGTAAAAAAGGCGTAAGGTTCAAAATGGTGTAAAACTAAAATGGGATATATCGGGCTAGGATTCGAGTTACAGGAACAATGGCCAAACCAACCACCCAAGAATGGAATCGTCGAGCGAAAACACTTGACAACGTCCTAGAAGCAGCTTTTCTTGCCACCAGACCTTTTTCCATCAATTAGGAATCGGATGCCATCACTAAACACATTCCTGAGATTGTAGCCATTTTTTGAGTGTTTATTTAGGAATCTGATGCCATCACTAAACACATTTCTTAGATTGTTGCCATTTTTTGAGTGTTTATTTTTTATTGTCTAATCCGCATATATATCACCATTGCGCTTGATTTTCTTGACTGTATATCTCTTAAATGTCAACATATACATGTGTGATTTAGTTTATGAATATTTTTCAATGCCGAGAACCTCGATCAGAGAGTAAAAAAGGCGTAAGGTTCACAATGGTGTAAAACTAAAATGGGATATACTGGGCTAGGATTCGAGTTACAGGAACATGGGCCAAACCAACCACCCAAGAATGGAATCGTCGAGCGAAAACACTTGACAACCTCCAGGAAGCCGCTTTTCTTGCCACCAGACCTTTCTCCATAAATTAGGAATCTGATTCCGTCACCAAACACATTCCTTAAAATGTAGCCATTTTTTTAGTGTTTATTTTTTGGTGTCTAATCAGCAAATATATCACCATTGCTCTTGATTTTCTTAACTGTATACCTCTTAAATGTCAACATATACACGTGTGATTTAGTTTACGAAGATTTTTCAATGCCGAGAACCTCGACCAGAGAGTAAAAACAGCGTAAGGTTTACAATGGTGTAAAACAAAAATGGGATATACTGGGCTATGATTCGAGTTACAGGAACAAGGGCCAAACCTATCACCCAAGAAGGGAATCGTCGAGCGAAAACGCTTGACAACCTCCTAGAAGCAGTTTTTCTTGCCACCAGACATTTCTCCATCAATTAGGAATCTGATGCCGTCACTAAACACATTCCTTAAATTGTAGCCATTTTTTGAGTGTTTATTTTTTGGTGTCTAATCCGCATATATATCACCATTGCTCTTGATTTTCTTGACTGTATATCTTTTAAATGTCAACATATACACATGTGATTTAATTTACGAAGATTTTTCAATACCGAGAACCTCGATCAGAGAGTAAAAAAGGCGTAAGGTTCACAATGGTGCAAAACTAAAATGGGATATACCGGGCTAGCATTCGAGTTAGAGGAACAAGGGCCAAACCAACCACCCAAGAATGGAATCGTCGAGCGAAAACACTTGACAACCTCCAGGAAGCAGCTTTTCTTGCCACCAGACCTTTCTCCATCAATTAGGAATCTGATGCCATCGCTAAAGACATTCCTTAAATTGTAGCCATTTTTTGAGTGTTTATTTTTTGGTGTCTAATCCGCATATATATCACCATTGCTCTTGATTTTCTTGACTGTATATATCTCTTAAATGTCAACATATACACGTGTGATTTAGTTTATGAAGATTTTTCAATGCCGAGAACCTCGACCAGAGAGTCAAAAAGGCGCAAGGTTCACAATGGTGTAAAACTACAATGGGATATACCGGGTTAGGATTCGAGTTACAGGAACAAGGGCCAAACCAACCACCCAAGAATGGAATCGTCGAGCGAAAACACTTGACAACCTTCCGGAAGCAGCTTTTCTTGCCACCAGACCTAGCTCCATCAATTAGGAATCTGATGCCGTCACTAAACACAATCCTTAAATTGTAGCCATTTTTTGAGTGTTTATTTTTGTTGTTTAATCCGCATATATATCACCATTGCTCTTGATTTTCTTAACTGTATATCTCTTAAATGTCAACATATACACGTGTGATTTAGTTTACGTAGATTTTTCAATGCCAAGAACCTCGATCAGAGAGTAAAAAAGGCACAAGGTTCACAATGGTGTAAAACTAAAATGGGATATACCGGGCTAGGATTCGAGTTACAAACAAGGGCCAAACCAACCACCCAAGAATGGAATCATCGAGCGAAAACACTTCACAACCTCCTGGAAGCAGCTTTTCTTGCTACCAGACCGTTCTCCATCAATTAGGAATCTGATGCCGTCACTAAACACATTCCTTAAATTTCATTCATTTTTTGAGTGTTTATTTTTTGGTGTGTAATCCGCATATATATCACCATTGCTCTTGATTTTCTTGACTGTATATCTCTTAAATGTCAACATATACACATGTGATTTAGTTTACGAAGATTTTTCAATGCCGAGAACCTCGACCAGAGAGTAAAAAAGGCGTATATCCCTTTAAATATCCTTTACATAGCTTAGAAATAGGCTTTGATGGGTTCGGTATGCGAAAACACGCTTTTTTGATCAATAGGTACTAAAAGCGTCAAAAAGTGCATAAGTTTGCATTTACGCGCATATCTTACGTTCTGAACATATCCTGACATACCAAAATTTTTGTAATCATAAAAATATTTTATTTTAGTGATTGGAATACAAAAATACCGCTCGTCACGTAATTTGGATCGTTTTCACGTCCGTTCGAGTTTTCGTTGTAATTAACCGAATAACGTGACCGTACAACCAAACGAACCAACATCCGAGATGTTTTCAAGCATATTTCTTGTTCCCTTTGCTTTAACTTCATTGTAGAGCCTTGAAATGGGGTTAACGGGGCTTAAATGCACCAAAAACAAAGTTTTAATCATGCAAGGGCCAAAACTGCCAAATCTTGACACTGTCCTCGCGGGCCGCGAACTATTGAGGGTCTGTCTACGCGGGGCGCGACCGAGGGTACTGGCAGAAACATTGAATCTGGTTAAAATAGCCTGTTCTCATGGTTTTAATCCTAGTTTTAGCATACCTTGGGCTTGTTTTTGTGCTCCCCATGTATTTAAAACTATGGGCAACATGTGTATGGCCAAGATTAAGCTTTGATTCTCTCAAAAACACATGTAATGATCTTGTGGATTCAAGATTTCCTATAAATACCCATTACTTTTGCCTTGTTCTTTGCTCATTGGATATAATCTGCTCTAAGTGGAGGTATTCACTAGTTGAAAGCCACCTACCTGAGTATTTTTAGTTCAATTCTTCCTAGCTTGGACCCTTTGTAAGCTTCTTTCATGCTTGTTTATGCTTTTCAAGCATGAAAGTCAAACAGTGTTTGACTTTCTGCTTTGACCATGAATTGGTCAAGACAAAGTTCATTGAACTTTGCAACGTGAGCGTAATCACGATGGTTATAGTCCCTTGTGACTATACCTACTGATTACCATGTTTATTAGTCGAAGTGACGAGTCAAAGTTTCGGTCAAAATGTCGATTATGCGCATTTTGCGACGAAACTATTTTCGGGTATCAAAACACTTTGTTTTGATATCAAACCTGTTTTCTAACTTAGTTAAACATGTTTAACTCATCACTTTTAGTCTAGTGCTTGTTTAGGTTCGTAAGTCAAGCGGTCTAAACAGCCGCTTATACTTTCGAACCTGACCCGTTTGGTTGATCGTTAGGATCTGACCAATCACATTTATTGACCATATTTGTATAGGGAATAACCTTCCGAGGTTATACCTTATGGTCACTTAGTTTAATTAGTTGTATGATATGTAGATTATATGCCTTGGGAAAATGACCAAAATGCCCTTTTCATGCATAATTTAAATTTAAGCATATGTAACCTAAATTTTGTCACTTAAACTGATTATGCAACATATTTAAACATGTTAGGGCATATAATACTTGTCATAGGACTAGTTAGGCGTCTCGAACCCGCATTCGCACGAACGACGCGTTAAAGTAGTGTAGACTACCTTAACGGGTCGTAACGGCTCGTAAACACTTAGAATAGGTTCCGATTTAGAATATAGGCCTTGTTAAACCATATCACATGAGTTCCAATACTCATTTGGTTTACGATACCTCATTCTACCCGATCTCCCGATTTAGGTGTCGATTTATTAACATAGCGATCCGATTACTAGGTACTACTTGATTTCCTTGGTTTGCCCGAGCTTTGTTAAGTTCATTAGATAGAGGATACTTTGCAATTCAATGTGAGTACAAAGTCCCCTCTTTTACCGTTTTCGAATGTTTTGGGGTGATTCATATGTGCTAAACGGTTTCGAGTTTTCTAAACGAATGTTATGGTTTATGTTAAACACAATGATAATGTGAACGGACTTGTTGGGACGTTGGTCGAAAGACAATTGAATGACATTCATTAACTATGTTTAAGCCGACCAGTAGTATGTTATGGTACCATAGGCTATTATGGTACCATAGGATCTGACAAATCCCGTTGTCGGACTATCACCATGGTTATGGGGGTAATATGGGTAACGACAGAACCTGATGAATTGTTTACTTACCCTTTAGTGGTTTATTAATACGAGTTGAACGATTAGGATGAGTCACAAAGGTTTGAATGTATTCAATGAAAGGACCAAAAGTTTGTTTTCGCAATTAAAATACGAGCCATTGGAACTATTTGAACTATGTGAACGATTTGAACTATTTGAACCATTGAAACTATTTGAACTATGTGAACTATTTGAACCATTGGAACTATTTGAACCACGTGAACGAGTTGAACGATTGGGTTATGGTAAGTGATTAGGTAACGGGGCGAGTGTAATGTGATAAAAGGATGGTGCATACGCCGCTGGTACTTCCTATATATAAGTGCTTTTAACACATTACATGTCGTTGCGTTATCTAGATACTTGGACGAATGTTTTCAAAATGAAGTTACACTACAAGGTTTACTTAAAGATTTAAACCATACAATGTTTACTTTCAACGACGACTTACTACTTGGTTTACAAAGACAAATGTTTTCTGTCAAGATTCATGGCTACAATGGTTTTGGTTTACTCATATATCAACTTGTAAAGTTGATAAAACATACTACAATATCAAACTCTTTGGTTTTCAAGGTTCACACTCGACAACTCTTGTAGTTGGACGAGGTATTGGAACATGTACTTAAAGCCATGAATTTAACACACTCACAAAACCTATGTACTCGCCGGTATTTTTATGCTGAATTATTTTCACATATGTTTCAGGTACTGTATACGATGATGTTTACGATGCATGCTCACATAGGAATGGACGAGGCCTTAGTGACTCAATAACAATGAAAGACAATTTGTTCATGTTTTGCTTCTGATTTCAATACAATGTAATAAACTTAATTCAATGAAACGAAACTTCAATCCATGTGTTGTGAAACAATGATTCTGTTACGATACTTGATGTGTGCAAAATGCAACATATAAATTACATCAATTGAGGCATAAAACTAACCTTTTTTTTGTACTAATGTTGGAAAAAGTGTGTTTTTGCCTTCCTTTTGTATTTTCAGGATTAAATGAGCTCGAATGAACAAAAGAAGCAAAAAGGCAGCTAAATCTAACAAAAATACAAGAAAAGGAATAAACGTGGCATGCCCGACCCCCTGACAGTATCTTCCCAAGCAAAACAAGAAAACAGAAGGCTGAAGACGCCCCGTGCTCAGTGAGCACGGGGGCATGCCCAAGTGTCTGCAGAAAAGACAAAGTTGTAGAAGCTTCTATCACCCACCACGGGGGCGTGCCCAGCGGACACGGGGCCGTGGTCAACTCTAAGATTCGCAGAATCTGAGGAAATCTTGATAGTACAGATACGCTTCTGCACACGGGGTCGTGCCCAGCGGACACGGGGGCGTGGTCAACTAATGCAGACAAACTACAATTAATGAAGAAAGAGAAGAAGGATGGACACGGGGCCGTGCCCATTGGACACGGGGCCGTGCCCGAGCTGCTGTTCAGGCTATAAATAGGGGTGCTTGGCTCATTTGCAAACCATCCCTTGGCACACCACCTCTCTCACACTTCACCCACACTCCACCACCACCACAACACCATCATCCACCACCATCATCCATCATCCATCATAGAGTGTGTGAGTCGTCTCGGGATCCAAGATTGATCGTAAGAGTTCTTGAAAATCAAAGGCCATCTTTGCCTAAGTCTCTTACATCACTTGGTGAAGATAAGTGTCTAGTGTAATACTTTTTATTTTTAATCTTTTCGCACTTTTTATTTGGTTATGTATTAATGACTTTAATAACTAGTTTCTTATGTTGAAGGTGATTCTTCCTTATCGTTTGTCCGTGGTGTCTTGGCATTATTTTACTGTCTATATAAAATAAAAGATTTTCACCATTCATATCTCCACGGTCTATATGGAGATATATTGGCTACCTGGTCGGGGGTTAAGGGAACGGTTTGGTAAGAGTCTTGCCTTGTTCAGTGTATAGATCCTGCAAGGACCTGGGTCAAATTTAGTAGGAACTCCTTCAATACCCACTGGTATTGGATGGCGGGGGTCCAAACTCTTTGATCCCCTCATATGTAAGCTACTATTAATACTTTAACCCGGCTACTTAGGATTGTATCCCTGCTGAGTCAGACTACTTAGCCGAGGGTAACGTCACCTTCAAAAGAGGGGCCTACCACATTATGCATTAATAACTTAATTAATTATCTTTCAATAATCCGATCCCTTAGAATTGTATCATTGCTGACTCAAACTACTGGGTTGAGGGTAACGTCACCTTCAAAAGAGGGGCCTACTACAATAACTAAGATAATCTCTTGAAAAGTGCAAAAGTGCGGAAATAATCAAAGGTTACACTACACACGAGTCGGATCCAAGTGATTCATCTTGTCTATCTGTTTTTTTTAATTTTATTTTTCAGCATTTTAGTTAGTTTTATTTTTCTTGTTTAAAAACTTTTTTTCTAACTTTTGATTTGATTAGACGTTGAGGATAAACCGGTACTAAAAGCACTTGTGTCCTTGGACGACCTCGCTATCTTACCATCACTATACTATGCTCACAATGGGTGCACTTGCCCATATGTGTGTTTAGTGTTAGTAAATATCGTGTTTTATAAATTTAAAACTTGGCTAACGTGTAAAAAGGGGCTTAAAATATACTTAAAAATGTATCACACTTGACACGCATCAAGTTTTTGGCGCCGTTGCCGGGGACACAAGGATTTTAAGAAAGTTAGGAATCAACGGCCTAATCATTTTTTTCTTGTTTTTCTATTTTTTTAGGATTTTTTTTAGATTTTCAGTTCTGCAGAGCTCAGTACGGGTCGTGCCTGGTCGGACACGGGGCCGTGCTCAGCATTATTACTGGCAGTTTTTATTTTCCGAGTTACAGTGAGTTGAACACGGGGCCGTGTCGGTGCAGCACGGGGCCGTGTCAAACTCCCTAGTAACAGGGATCCAGAAAACAACTATTGTATCTCCGACCACGGGCAGTGCTCACCTGAGCATGGGGCCTTGGTGAACCTTCTGACCAACGTTCTTTTCTATTTTTATTGTAGGACTTGGAACCCAGGCGTCACATCTGAACTTTCTACGTAGTATATGAGCTCCAGTTCTAGTAGATACATAAAACAACCTCTAGAAGAACCCGAACGCTTTCTCAGAAAAAGACTTAAAGCTAAAAATCAAGAGAAAGTTTCAGGGGACCCACTTCCAATGGCGGATCAACGTACCCACATGGATTACCTACGACCCACCATGGGTAATCTTGGCGCCGCTATCAATGCACCGAATGTCGAAGCCAACAACTTCGAACTCCGGCCGCATTTAATACAAATGCTTCAAAACTCCGCAACCTTCCATGGGCTGGCGGACGAGGATCCCCATCTACATATCACTAATTTCTTAGAAATATGTGATACTTTTCGGATCAATGGAGCATCAAACGACGCCATCCGCCTTCGAATGTTTCCATTTTGGGATGAACTAGCCCAAAAGTTTCTATATAAATATTTTCCTCCTACTAAAACGGCTAAATTAATGATTGAAATTAATACATATTCACAAGAGGATGGGGAATCTTTATATGAAACTTGGGAAAGGTTCAAGGAGTTACTAAGAAAGTGTCCTCATCACGATCTTGAGGTATGGCAACAAGTATCCACTTTCTACAATGGGTTGTTGCCACACACAAGACAAACACTTGACTATAGCTCCGGGGGACTTTTAGGTAATCGTCGCCCAAATGAAATTTATAATCAAATTGAGGAAATTGCTCAAACCAATTTTCAATGGCACACTCCCCGAGGCAACAAATCCATTGCCCCGGGCGCCCATAAGGTTGACGAAAGCACTTCCTTGCAAGCCCAAATCGAGGCCCTTTCTTCAAAAATCAAAAAGTTAAAAATGGCAAAAACGGTCTCGGTAATGGCTTGCGAGGGGTGTGGTGGGCCACATGAAAATTGGAGTTGTATGAAAGAAATGGATAATCAAACAGAATCGGTAAACTACATTGATAATAGACCTAGGCCGTCAGGTCCTCCAACGGGTACCAACAACCAAGGATGGCGTAACCACCCTAACCTTGGTTGGAGAGAACCCGACAATAGTAGTAACCAACAAAATCTTAACCAACGAACAAACTTTCAACAACCAAGAAACGAGTCACAAAATTTCACTCAACAACAAGGGGGATGAGAAAAGCTTGAAGATACCGTATCTCGCCTCATCTCCGACACCGAAAAGAAAAACTGCCACCAGACCTTTCTCCATCAATTAGGAATCTGATGCCGTCACTAAACACATTCCTTAAATTGTAGCCATTTGTTGAGTGTTTTTTTTGGTGTCTAATCCGCATATATATCACCATTGCCCTTGATTTTCTTGACTGTATATCTCTTAAATGTCAACATATACACGTGTGATTTAGTTTACGAAGATTTTTCAATGCCGAGAACCTCGATCAGAGAGTAAAAAAGGCGTAAGGTTCACAATGGTGTAAAATTAAAATGGGATATACCGGGCTAGGATTCGAGTTACAGGAACAAGGGCCAAACCAACCACCCAGGAATGGAATCGTCGAGCGAAAACACTTGACAACCTTCTAGAAGCAGCTTTTCTTGCCACCTGACCTTTCTCCATCAATTATGAATCTGATGCCATCACTAAACACATTCCTTAGATTGTAGCTATTTGTTGAGTGTTTATTTTTGTGTCTAATACGCATATATATCACCATTGACCTTGATTTTCTTGACTTTATATCTCTTAAATGTCAACATATACACGTGTGATTTAGTTTGCTAAGATTTTTCAATGCCGAGAACCTCGATTAGAGAGTAAAAAAGGCGTAAGGTTCACAATTGTGTAAAATTAAAATGGGATATACCGGGATAGGATTCGACTTACAGGAACAAGGGCCAAACTAACCACCCAAGAATGGAATCGTCGAGTGAAAACACTTGACAATCTCCTAGATGTAACTTTTCTTGCCAACAGACCTTTCTCCATCAATTAGGAATCTGATGCCGTCACTAAACACATTCCTTAAATTGTAGCTATTTGTTGAGTGTTTTTTTTTGGTGCCTAATCCACATATATATCACATTTGCCCTTGATTTTCTTCACTGTATATCTCTTAAATGTCAACAGATACACGTGTAATTTAGTTTACGAAGATTTTTCAATGCCGAGAACCTCGATCAAAGAGTAAAAAACGCGTAAGGTTCACAATGGTGTAAAATTAAAATGGGATATACTTGGCTAGGATTCGAGTTACAGGAACAAGGGCCAAACCAACCACCCAAGAATGGAATCGTTGAGCGAAAACACTTGACAACCTCCTAGAAGCAATTTTTCTTGCCACCAGACCTTTCTCCATCAATTAGGAATCTGATGCCGTCACTAAACACATTCCTTAAATTGTAGCCATTTGTTCAGTATTTTTTTTCTGTCTAATCCGCATATATATCATCATTGCCCTTGATTTTCTTGACTGTATATCTCTTAAATGTCAACATATACACGTGTGATTTTGTTTACGAAGATTTTTCAATGCCGAGAACCTCGATCAGAGAGTAAAAAAGGCGTAAGTTTCACAATGGTGTAATATTAAAATGGGATATACCGGGCTAGGATTCGAGTTACAAGAACAAGGCCAAACCAACCACCCAAGAATGGAATCGTCGAGCGAAGACACTTGACAACCTTCTAGAAGCAGCTTTTCTTGCCACCATACCTTTCTCCATCAATTATGAATCTGATGCCGTCACTAAACACATTCCTTAAATTGTAGCCATTTGTTGAGTGTTTTTTTTGGTGTCTAATCCGCATATATATCACCATTGCCCTTGATTTTCTTGACTGTATATCTCTTAAATGTCAACATATACACGTGTGATTTAGTTTACGAAGATTTTTCAATGCCGAGAACCTCGATCAGAGAGTAAAAAAGGCGTAAGGTTCACAATGGTGTAAAATTAAAATGGGATATACCGGGCTAGGATTCGAGTTACAGGAACAAGGGCCAAACCAACCACCCAGGAATGGAATCGTCGAGCGAAAACACTTGACAACCTTCTAGAAGCAGCTTTTCTTGCCACCTGACCTTTCTCCATCAATTATGAATCTGATGCCATCACTAAACACATTCCTTAGATTGTAGCTATTTGTTGAGTGTTTATTTTTGTGTCTAATACGCATATATATCACCATTGACCTTGATTTTCTTGACTTTATATCTCTTAAATGTCAACATATACACGTGTGATTTAGTTTGCTAAGATTTTTCAATGCCGAGAACCTCGATTAGAGAGTAAAAAAGGCGTAAGGTTCACAATTGTGTAAAATTAAAATGGGATATACCGGGATAGGATTCGACTTACAGGAACAAGGGCCAAACTAACCACCCAAGAATGGAATCGTCGAGTGAAAACACTTGACAATCTCCTAGATGTAACTTTTCTTGCCAACAGACCTTTCTCCATCAATTAGGAATCTGATGCCGTCACTAAACACATTCCTTAAATTGTAGCTATTTGTTGAGTGTTTTTTTTTGGTGCCTAATCCACATATATATCACATTTGCCCTTGATTTTCTTCACTGTATATCTCTTAAATGTCAACAGATACACGTGTAATTTAGTTTACGAAGATTTTTCAATGCCGAGAACCTCGATCAAAGAGTAAAAAACGCGTAAGGTTCACAATGGTGTAAAATTAAAATGGGATATACTTGGCTAGGATTCGAGTTACAGGAACAAGGGCCAAACCAACCACCCAAGAATGGAATCGTTGAGCGAAAACACTTGACAACCTCCTAGAAGCAATTTTTCTTGCCACCAGACCTTTCTCCATCAATTAGGAATCTGATGCCGTCACTAAACACATTCCTTAAATTGTAGCCATTTGTTCAGTATTTTTTTTCTGTCTAATCCGCATATATATCATCATTGCCCTTGATTTTCTTGACTGTATATCTCTTAAATGTCAACATATACACGTGTGATTTAGTTTACGAAGATTTTTCAATGCCGAGAACCTCGATCAGAGAGTAAAAAAGGCGTAAGTTTCACAATGGTGTAATATTAAAATGGGATATACCGGGCTAGGATTCGAGTTACAAGAACAAGGCCAAACCAACCACCCAAGAATGGAATCGTCGAGCGAAGACACTTGACAACCTTCTAGAAGCAGCTTTTCTTGCCACCATACCTTTCTCCATCAATTATGAATCTGATGCCGTCAGTAAACACATTCCTTAAATTGTAGCCATTTGTTGAGTGTTTTTTTTGGTGTATAATACGCATACATATCACCATTGCCCTTGATTTTCTTGACTGTATATCTCTTAAATGTCAACACATACACGTGTAATTTAGTTTACGAAGATTTTTCAATGTCGAGAACCTCGATCAGAGAATAAAAAAGGCGTAAGGTTCACAATAGTGTAAAATTAAAATGGGATATACCGGGCTAGGATTCGAGTTACAGGAACAAGGGCCAAACCAACCACCCAAGAATGGAATCGTCGAGCGAAAACACTTGACAACCTTCTAGAAGCAGCTTTTCTTGCCACCAGACATTTCTCCATCAATAAGGAATCTGATGCCGTCACTAAACAATTCCTTAAATTGTAGCCATTTGTTGAGTGTTTTTTTTGTGTCTAATCCGCATATATATCACCACTGCACTTGATTTTCTTAACTGTGTATCTCTTAAATGTCAACATATAAACGTGTGATTTAGTTTACGAACATTTTTCAATGCCGAGAACCTCGATCAGAGAGTAATAAATGCGGTTCACAATGGTGTAAATTTAAAATGGGATATACCGGGCTAGGATTCGAGTTACAGGAACAAGGGCCAAACCAACCACCCAAGAATGGAATCATCGAGCGAAAACACTTGACAACCTCCTAGAAGCAGCTTGTCTGTGCCCCCAGACCTTTCTCCATCAATTAGGAATCTGATGCCATCACTAAACACATTTCTTAAATTGTAGCCATTTGTTGAGTGTTTTTTTTTTTGTGTCTAATCCGCATATATATCACCATTGCCAATGATTTTCTTGACTGTATATCTCTTAAATGTCAACATATACACGTGTGATTCAGTTTACGAAGATTTTTCAATGCCGAGAACCTCGATCAGAGGGTAAAAAAGGCGTAAGGTTCACAATGGTGTAAAATTAAAATGGGATATTCCGGGCTAGGATTCGAGTTACAGGAAGAAGTGCCAAACCAACCACCCAAGAATGGAATCGTCGAGCGAAAACACTTGACAACCTCCTAAAAGCAGCTTTTCTTGCCACCAGACCTTTCTCCATCAATTATGAATCTGATGCCGTCACTAAACACATTCCTTAAATTGTAGCCATTTGTTGAATGTTTTTTTTGGTGTCTAATACGCATATATATCACCATTGCCCTTGATTTGCTTGACTGTATATCTCTTAAATGTTAACATATACACGTGTGAATTAGTTTACAAAGATTTTTCAATGCCGAGAACCTCGATTAGAGTGTAAAAAAGGCGTAAGGTTCACAATGGTGTAAAATTAAAATGGGATATACCAGGCTAGGATTCGAGTTACAGGAACATGGGCCAAACCAACCACCCCAAGAATGGAATCGTCGAGCGAAAACACTTAACAACCTCCTAGAAGTTGCTTTTCTTGCCACCAGACCTTTCTCCATCTATTAGGAATCTGATGCCGTCACTAAACACATTCCTTAAATTGTAGCCATTTGTTGAGTGTTTTTTTTGGTGTCTAATCCGCATATATATCACCATCGCCCTTGATTTTATTGACTGTATATCTCTTTAATGTCAAGATATACACGTGTGATTTAGTTTACAAAGATCTTTCAATGCCGAGAACCTCGATTAGGGGGTAAAAAAGGCGTAAGGTTCATAATGGTGTAGAATTAAAATGGGATATACAGGGCTAGGATTTGAGTTACAGGAACAAGGGCCAAACCAACTACCCAAGAATGGAATCGTCGAGCGAAAACACTTGACAACCTCCTAGAAGCAGCTTTTCTTGCCACCAGACCATTCTCCATCAATTAGGAATCTGATGACGTCACTAAACACATTCCATATATTGTAGCCATTTGTTGAGTGTTTTTTTTGGTGTCTAATCGCATATATATCACCATTGCACTTGATTTTCTTGACTGTATATCTCTTAAATGTCAACATATACATGTGTGATTTAGTTTACGAAGATTTTTCAATGCCGAGAACCTCGATCAGAGAGTAAAAAAGGCGTAAGTTTCACAATGGTGTAAAATTAAAATGGGATATACAGGGCTAGGATTCAGGTTACAGGAACAAGGGCCAAACCAACCACCAAAGAATGGAATCGTCGAGCAAAAACACTTAACAACCTTCTAGAAGCAGCTTTTCTTACCACCAGACCTTTCTCCATCAATTATGAATCTGATGTCGTTACTAAACACATTCCTTAAATTGTAGCCATTTGTTGAGTGTTTTTTTAGGTGTCTAATACGCAAATATATCACCATTGCCCTTGATTTTGTAGACTGCATATCTCTTAAATGTCAACATAAACACGTGTGATTTAGTTTACGAAGATTTTTAAATGCCGAGAACCTCGATCAGAGAGTAAAAAAGGCGTAAGGTTCACAATGGTGTAAAATTAAAATGGGGTATACCGGGCTTGGATTCGAGTTACAGGAACAAGGGCCAAACCTACCTCCCAAGAATGTAATCGTCGAGCGAAAACACTTGAGAACCTCCTAGAAACAGTTTTTCTTGCCACTAGATCTTTCTCCATCAATTAGGAATCTGATGCCGTCACTAAACACATTCCTTAAATTGTAGCCATTTGTTGAGTGTTTTTTTTGGTGTCTAATCCACATATATATCACCATTGCCCTTGATTTTCTTGACTGTATATCTCTTAAATGTCAACACATACACATGTAATTTAGTTTACGAAGATTTTTCAATGTCGAGAACCTCGATCAGAAAATAAAAAAGGCGTAAGGTTCACAATAGTGTAAAATTAAAATGGGATATACCGGGCTAGGATTCGAGTTACAGGAACAAGGGCCAAACCAACCACCCAAGAATGGAATCGTCGAGCGAAAACACTTGACAACCTTCTAGAAGCAGCTTTTCTTGCCACCAGACATTTCTCCATCAATAAGGAATCTGATGCCGTCACTAAACACATTCCTTAAATTGTAGCCATTTGTTGAGTGTTTTTTTTTTGTGTCTAATCCGCATATATATCACCACTGCCCTTGATTTTCTTAACTGTATATCTCTTAAATGTCAACATATAAACGTGTGATTTAGTTTACGAACATTTTTCAATGCCGAGAACCTCGATCAGAGAGTAAAAAAGGCGGTTCACAATGGTGTAAATTTAAAATGGGATATACCGGGCTAGGATTCGAGTTACAGGAACAAGGGACAAACCAACCACCCAAGAATGGAATCATCGAGCGAAAACACTTGACAACCTCCTAGAAGCAGCTTGTGTGAGCCACCAGACCTTTCTCCATCAATTAGGAATCTGATGCCATCACTAAACACATTTCTTAAATTGTAGCCATTTGTTGAGTGTTTTTTTTGTGTCTAATCCGCATATATATCACCATTGCCAATGATTTTCTTGACTGTATATCTCTTAAATGTCAACATATACACGTGTGATTCAGTTTTCGAAGATTTTTCAATGCCGAGAACCTGGATCAGAGAGTAAAAAAGGCGTAAGGTTCACAATGGTGTAAAATTAAAATAGGATATTCCGGGCTAGTATTCGAGTTACAGGAAGAAGTGCCAAACCAACCACCCAAGAATGGAATCATCGAGCGAAAACACTTGACAACCTCCTAAAAGCAGCTTTTCTTGCCACCAGACCTTTCTCTATCAATTATGAATCTGATGCCGTCACTAAACACATTCTTTAAATTGTAGCCATTTGTTGAATGTTTTTTTGGTGTCTAATACGCATATATATCACCATTGCCCTTGATTTGCTTGACTGTATATCTCTTAAATGTCAACATATACACGTGCGAATTAGTTTACAAAGATTTTTCAATGCCGAGAACCTCGATTAGAGTGTCAAAAAGGCGTAAGGTTCACAATGGTGTAAAATTAAAATGGGATATACCAGGCTAGGATTCGAGTTACAGGAACATGGGCCAAACCAACCACCCAAGAATGGAATCGTCGAGCGAAAACACTTGACAACCTCCTAGAAGTTGCTTTTCTTGCCACCAGACCTTTCTCCATCCATTAGCAATCTGATGTCGTCACTAAACACATTCCTTAAATTGTAGCCATTTGTTGAGTATTTTTTTTGGTGTATAATCCGCATATATATCACCATTGCACTTGATTTTCTTGACTGTATATCTCTTAAATGTCAACATATACATGTGTGATTTAGTTTACGAAGATTTTTCAATGCCGAGAACCTCGATCAGATAGTAAAAAAGGCGTAAGGTTCACAATGGTGTAAAATTAAAATGGGATATACAGGGCTAGGATTCGGGTTACAGGAACAAGGGCTTTTCTTACCACCAAAGAATGGAATTGTCGAGCAAAAACACTTAACAACCTTCTAGAAGCAGCTTTTCTTACCACCAGACCTTTCTCCATCAATTATGAATCTGATGCCGTTACTAAACACATTCCTTAAATTGTAGCCATTTGTTGAGTTTTTTTTTAGGTGTCTAATACGCATATATATCACCATTGCCCTTGATTTTCTTGACTGCATATCTCTTAAATGTCAACATAAACACGTGTGATTTAGTTTACGAAGATTTTTAAATGCCGAGAACCTCGATCAGAGAGTAAAAAAGGCGTAAGGTTCACAATAGTGTAAAATTAAAATGGGATATATCGGGCTAAGATTCCAGTTACAGGAACAAGGGCCAAACCAACCACCCAAGAATGGAATCGTCGAGCGAAAACACTTGACAACCTTCTAGAAGCAGCTATTCTTCCCACCAGACCTATCTCTATCAATTAGGAATCTGATGTCGTCATTAAACAAATTCCTTAAATTGTAGCCATTTGTTGAATGTTTTTTTTGGTGTCTAATCCACATATATATCACCATTCCCCTTGATTTTCTTGACTGTATATCTCTTAAATGTCAACATATACACGTGTGATTTAGTTTACGAAGATTTTTCAATGCCAAGAACCTCGATCAGAGAGTAAAAAAGGCGTAAGGTTCACAATGGTGTAAAATTAAAATGGGGTATACCGGGCTAGGATTCGAGTTACAGGAACAAGGGCCAAACCTACCTCCCAAGAATGGAATCGTCGAGCGAAAACACTTGAGAACTTCCTAGAAACAGCTTTTCTTGCCACCAGATCTTTCTCCATCAATTAGGAATCTGATGCCGTCACTAAACACATTCCTTAAATTGTAGCCATTTGTTGAGTGTTTTTTTTGGTGTCTAATCCACATATATATCACCATAGCCCTTGATTTTGTTGACTGTATATATCTTAAATGTCAACAGATACACGTGTGATTTAGTTTACGAAGATTTTTTAATGC
This sequence comes from Helianthus tuberosus, assembly GCA_030545235.1. Taxonomy (NCBI): domain Eukaryota; kingdom Viridiplantae; phylum Streptophyta; class Magnoliopsida; order Asterales; family Asteraceae; genus Helianthus; species Helianthus tuberosus. The sequence continues at coordinate 26,538 of JARYGA010021910.1, forward strand.
CGAGAACCTCGATCAGAGAGTAAAAAAGGTGTAAGGTTCACAATGATGTAAAATTAATATGGGATATACCGGGCTAGGATTCGAGTTACAGGATCAAGGGCAAAACCAACCACCCAAGAATGGAATCGTCGAGCAAAAACACTTGACAACCTCCTAGAAGCAGCTTTTCTTGCCACCAGACCTTTCTCCATCAATTAGGAATCGGATGCCGTCACTAAACACATTCCTTAAATTGTAGCCATTTGTTGAGTGTTTTTTTTGGTGTCTAATCCGCATATATATCACCATTGCCCATGATTTTCTTGACTGTATATCTCTTAAATGTCAACATATACACGTGTGATTCAGTTTACGAAGATTTTACAATGCCGAGAACCTAGACCAGAGAGTAAAAAAGGCGTAAGGTTCACAATGGTGTAAAATTAAAATGGGATATTCCGGGATAGGATTCGAGTTACAGGAATAAGGGCCAAACCAACCACCCAAGAATGGAATCGTCGAGTGAAAACACTTGACAACCTCCTAAAAGCAGCTTTTCTTGCCACCAGACCTTTCTCCATCAATTATGAATCTGATGACGTCACTAAACACATTCTTTAAATTGTAGCCATTTGTTGAATGTTTTTTTTGGTGTCTAATACGCATATATATCACCATTGCCCTTGATTTGCTTGACTGTATATCCCTTAAATGTCAACATATACACGTGTGATTTAGTTTACGAAGATTTTTCAATGCCGAGAACCTCGATTAGAGTGTAAAAAAGGCGTAAGGTTCACAATGGTGTAAAATTAAAATGGGATATACCGGGCTAGGATTCGAGTTACAGGAACATGGGCCAAACCAACCACCCAAGAATGGAATCGTCGACCGAAAACACTTGACAACCTCCTAGAAGTTGCTTTTCTTGCCACCAGACCTTTCTCCATCAATTAGGAATCTGATGCCGTCACTAAACACATTCCTTAAATTGTAGCCATTTGTTGAGTGTTTTTTTTGTGTCTAATCCGCATATATATCACTATCGCCCATGATTCTCTTGACTGTATATCTCTTAAATGTCAAGATATACACGTGTGATTTAGTTTAGAAAGATCTTTCAATGCCGAGAACCTCGATCAGAGAGTAAAAAAGGCGTAAGGTTCACAATGGTGTAGAATTAAAATGGGATATACCAGGCTAGGATTTGAGTTACAGGAACAAGGGCCAAACCAACTACCCAAGGATGGAATCGTCGAGCAAAAACACTTGACAACCTCCTAGAAGCAGCTTTTCTTGCCACCAGACCTTTCTCCATCAATTAGAAATCTGATGACGTCACTAAACACATTCCATATATTGTAGCCATTTGTTGAGTGTTTTTTTTGGTGTCTAATCCGCATATATACCACCATTGCCGTTGATTTTCTTGACTGTATATCTCTTAAATGTCAACATATACACATGTGATTTAGTTTACGAAGATTTTTCAATGCCGAGAACCTCGATCAGAGAGTAAAAAAGGCGTAAGGTTCACAATGGTGTAAAATAAAAATGGGATATACAGGGCTAGGATTCGGGTTACAGGAACAAGGGCCAAACCAACCACCAAAGAATGGAATCGTCGAGCAAAAACACTTGACAACCTTCTAGAAGCAGCTTTTCTTACCACCAGACCTTTCTCCATCAATTATGAATCTGATGCCGTTACTAAACACATTCCTTAAATTGTAGCCATTTGTTGAGTGTTTTTTTAGGTGTCTAATACGCATATATATCACCATTGCCCTTGATTTTCTTGACTGCATATCTCTTAAATGTCAACATAAACACGTGTGATTTAGTTTACGAAGATTTTTAAATGCCGAGAACCTCGATCAGAGAGTAAAAAAGGCGTAAGGTTCACAATGGTGTAAAATTAAAATGGGATATATCGGGCTAAGATTCCAGTTACAGGAACAAGGGCCAAACCAACCACCCAAGAATGGAATCGTCGAGCGAAAACACTTGACAACCTTCTAGAAGCAGCTATTCTTCCCACCAGACCTATCTCCATCAATTAGAAATCTGATGTCGTCATTAAACAAATTCCTTAAATTGTAGCCATTTGTTGAATGTTTTTTTTGGTGTCTAATCCACATATATATCACCATTCCCCTTGATTTTCTTGACTGTATATCTCTTAAATGTCAACATATACACGTGTGATTTAGTTTACGAAGATTTTTCAATGCCAAGAACCTCGATCAGAAAGTAAAAAAGGCGTAAGGTTCACAATGGTGTAAAATTAAAATGGGGTATACCGGGCTAGGATTCGAGTTACAGGAACAAGGGCCAAACCTACCTCCCAAGAATGGAATCGTCGAGCGAAAACACTTGAGAACTTCCTAGAAACAGCTTTTCTTGCCACCAGATCTTTCTCCATCAATTAGGAATCTGATGCCGTCAGTAAACACATTCCTTAAATTGTAGCCATTTGTTGAGTGTTTTTTTTGGTGTCTAATCCACATATATATCACCATAGCCCTTGATTTTGTTGACTGTATATATCTTAAATGTCAACAGATACACGTGTGATTTAGTTTACGAAGATTTTTTAATGCCGAGAACCTCGATCAGAGAGTAAAAAAGGTGTAAGGTTCACAATGATGTAAAATTAATATGGGATATACCGGGCTAGGATTCGAGTTACAGGATCAAGGGCAAAACCAACCACCCAAGAATGGAATCGTCGAGCAAAAACACTTGACAACCTCCTAGAAGCAGCTTTTCTTGCCACCAGACCTTTCTCCATCAATTAGGAATCGGATGCCGTCACTAAACACATTCCTTAAATTGTAGCCATTTGTTGAGTGTTTTTTTTGGTGTCTAATCCGCATATATATCACCATTGCCCATGATTTTCTTGACTGTATATCTCTTAAATGTCAACATATACACGTGTGATTCAGTTTACGAAGATTTTACAATGCCGAGAACCTAGACCAGAGAGTAAAAAAGGCGTAAGGTTCACAATGGTGTAAAATTAAAATGGGATATTCCGGGATAGGATTCGAGTTACAGGAATAAGGGCCAAACCAACCACCCAAGAATGGAATCGTCGAGTGAAAACACTTGACAACCTCCTAAAAGCAGCTTTTCTTGCCACCAGACCTTTCTCCATCAATTATGAATCTGATGACGTCACTAAACACATTCTTTAAATTGTAGCCATTTGTTGAATGTTTTTTTTGGTGTCTAATACGCATATATATCACCATTGCCCTTGATTTGCTTGACTGTATATCCCTTAAATGTCAACATATACACGTGTGATTTAGTTTACGAAGATTTTTCAATGCCGAGAACCTCGATTAGAGTGTAAAAAAGGCGTAAGGTTCACAATGGTGTAAAATTAAAATGGGATATACCGGGCTAGGATTCGAGTTACAGGAACATGGGCCAAACCAACCACCCAAGAATGGAATCGTCGAGCGAAAACACTTGACAACCTCCTAGAAGTTGCTTTTCTTGCCACCAGACCTTTCTCCATCAATTAGGAATCTGATGCCGTCACTAAACACATTCCTTAAATTGTAGCCATTTGTTGAGTGTTTTTTTTGTGTCTAATCCGCATATATATCACCATCGCCCATGATTCTCTTGACTGTATATCTCTTAAATGTCAAGATATACACGTGTGATTTAGTTAAGAAAGATCTTTCAATGCCGAGAACCTCGATCAGAGAGTAAAAAAGGCGTAAGGTTCACAATGGTGTAGAATTAAAATGGGATATACCAGGCTAGGATTTGAGTTACAGGAACAAGGGCCAAACCAACTACCCAAGGATGGAATCGTCGAGCAAAAACACTTGACAACCTCCTAGAAGCAGCTTTTCTTGCCACCAGACCTTTCTCCATCAATTAGAAATCTGATGACGTCACTAAACACATTCCATATATTGTAGCCATTTGTTGAGTGTTTTTTTTGGTGTCTAATCCGCATATATACCACCATTGCCGTTGATTTTCTTGACTGTATATCTCTTAAATGTCAACATATACACATGTGATTTAGTTTACGAAGATTTTTCAATGCCGAGAACCTCGATCAGAGAGTAAAAAAGGCGTAAGGTTCACAATGGTGTAAAATAAAAATGGGATATACAGGGCTAGGATTCGGGTTACAGGAACAAGGGCCAAACCAACCACCAAAGAATGGAATCGTCGAGCAAAAACACTTAACAACCTTCAAGAAGCAGCTTTTCTTACCACCAGACCTTTCTCCATCAATTATGAATCTGATGCCGTTACTAAACACATTCCTTAAATTGTAGCCATTTGTTGAGTGTTTTTTTAGGTGTCTAATACGCATATATATCACCATTGCCCTTGATTTTCTTGACTGCATATCTCTTAAATGTCAACATAAACACGTGTGATTTATTTTACGAAGATTTTTAAACGCCGAGAACCTTGATCAGAGAGTAAAAAAGGCGTAAGGTTCACAATGGTGTAAAATTAAAATGGGATATATCGGGCTAAGATTCGAGTTACAGGAACAAGGGCCAAACCAACCACCCAAGAATGGAATCGTCGAGCGAAAACACTTGACAACCTTCTAGAAGCAGCTTTTCTTGCCACCGGACCTTTCTCCATCAATTAGGAATCTGATGTCGTTATTAAACACATTCCTTAAATTGTAGCCATTTGTTGAATGTTTTTTTTGGTGTCTAATCCACATATATATCACCATTACCCTTGATTTTCTTGACTGTATATCTCTTAAATGTCAACATAAACACTTGTGATTTAGTTTACGAAGATTTTTCAATGCCAAGAACCTAGATCAGAGAGTAAAAAAGGCGTAAGGTTCACAATGGTGTAAATTAAAATGGGGTATACCGGGCTAGGATTCGAGTTACAGGAACAAGGGCCAAACCAACCTCCCAAGAATGGAATCGTTGAGCGAAAACACTTGACAACCTCCTAGAAACAGCTTTTCTTGCCACCAGATCTTTCTCCATCAATTAGGAATCTGATGCCGTCACTAAACACATTCCTTAAATTGTAGCCATTTGTTGAGTGTTTTTTTTTGTGTCTAATCCACATATATATCACCATAGCCCTTGATTTTCTTGACTATATATCTCTTAAATGTCAACATATACACGTGTGATTTAGTTTACGAAGATTTTTAATGCCGAGAACCTCGATCATAGAGTAAAAAAGGCGTAAGGTTCACAATGGTGTAAAATTAATATGGGATGTACCGAGCTAGGATTCGAGTTACAGGATCAAGGGCCAAACCAACCACCCAAGAATGGAATCGTCGAGCGAAAAGACTTGACAACCTTCTAGAAGCAGCTTTTCTTGCCACCGGACCTTTCTCCATCAATTAGGAATCTGATGTCGTCATTAAACACATTCCTTAAATTGTAGCCATTTGTGGAATGTTTTTTTTGGTGTCTTATCCACATATATATCACCATTCCCCTTGATTTTCTTGACTGTATATCTCTTAAATGTCAACATATACACGTGTGATTTAGTTTACGAAGATTTTTCAATGCAAATAACCTCGATCAGAGAGTAAAAAGGGCGTAAGGTTCACAATGGTGTAAATTAAAATGGGGTATACCGGGCTAGGATTCGAGTTACAGGAACTAGGGCCAAACCAACCTCCCAAGAATGGAATAGTCGAGCGAAAACACTTGACAACCTCCTAGAAACAGCTTTTCTTGCCACCAGATCTTTCTCCATCAATTAGGAATCTGATGCCGTCACTAAACACATTCCTTAAATTGTAGCCATTTGTTGAGTGTTTTTTTTGGTGTCTAATCCACATACATGTCACCATAGCCCTTGATTTTGTTGACTGTATATCTCTTAAATGTCAACATATACACGTGTGATTTAGTTTACGAAGATTTTTTAATGCCGAGAACCTCGATCAGAGAGTAAAAAAGGCGTAAGGTTCACAATGGTGTAAAATTAATATGGGATATACCGGGCTAGGATTCGAGTTACAGGATCAAGGGCCAAACCAACCACCCAAGAATGGAATCGTCGAGCGAAAACACTTGACAACCTCCTAGAAGCAGCTTTTCTTGCCACCAGACCTTTCTCCATCAATTAGGAATCTGATGCCGTCACTAAACACATTCCTTAAATTGTAGCCATTTGTTGAGTGTTTTTTTTTTGTGTCTAATCCGCATATACATCACCATTGCCCATGATTTTCTTGACTGTATATCTCTTAAATGTCAACATATACACGTGTGATTCAGTTTACGAAGATTTTACAATGCCGAGAACCTCGACCAGAGAGTAAAAAAGGCGTAAGGTTCACAATGGTGTAAAATTAAAATGGGATATTCCGGGCTAGGATTCGAGTTACAGGAACAAGGGCCAAACCAACCACCCAAGAATGGAATCGTCGAGCGAAAACAATTGACAACCTCCTAAAAGCAGCTTTTCTTGCCACCAGACCTTTCTCCATCAATTATGAATCTGATGCCGTCACTAAACACATTCCTTAAATTGTAGCCATTTGTTGAATGTTTTTTTTTTTGGTGTCTAATACGCATATATATCACCATTGCCCTTGATTTGCTTGACTGTATATCTCTATGTCAACATATGCACGTGTGATTTAGTTTACGAAGATTTTTCAATGCCGAGAACCTCGATTAGAGTGTAAAAAAGGCGTAAGGTTCACAATGGTGTAAAATTAAAATGGGATATACCGGGCTAGGATTCGAGTTACAGGAACATGGGCCAAACCAACCACCCAAGAATGGAATCGTCGAGCGAAAACACTTGACAACCTCCTAGAAGTTGCTTTTCTTGCCACCAGACCTTTCTCCATCAATTAGGAATCTGATGCCGTCACTAAACACATTCCTTAAATTGTAGCCATTTGTTGAGTGTTTTTTTTGGTGTCTAATCCGCATATATATCACCATCGCCCTTGATTTTCTTGACTGTATATCTCTTAAATGTCAAGATATACACGTGTGATTTAGTTTACAAAGATCTTTCAATGCCGAGAACCTCGATCAGAGAGTAAAAAAGACGTGAGGTTCACAATGGTGTAGAATTAAAATGGGATATACCGGGCTAGGATTTGAGTTACAGGAACAAGGGCCAAAACAACTACCCAAGAATGGAATCGTCAAGCGAAAACACTTGACAACCTCCTAGAAGCAGCTTTTCTTGCCACCAGACCTTTCTCCATCAATTAGGAATCTGATGACGTCACTAAACACATTCCATATATTGTAGCCATTTGTTGAGTGTTTTTTTGGTGTCTAATCCGCATATATATCACCATTACCCTTGATTTTCTTGACTGTATATCTCTTAAATGTCAACATATACAAGTGTGATTTAGTTTACGAAGATTTTTCAATGCCGAGAACCTCGATCAGAGAGTAAAAAAGGCGTAAGGTTCACAATGGTGTAAAATTAAAATGGGATATACAGGGCTAGGATTCGGGTTACAGGAACAAGGGCCAAACCAACCACCAAAGAATGGAATCGTCGAGCAAAAACACTTAACAACCTTCTAGAAGCAGCTTTTCTTACCACCAGACCTTTCTCCATCAATTATGAATCTGATGCCGTTACTAAACACATTCCTTAAATTGTAGCCATTTGTTAAGTGTTTTTAGGTGTCTAATACGCATATATATCACCATTGCCCTTGATTTTCTTGACTGCATATCTCTTAAATGTCAACATAAACACGTGTGATTTAGTTTACGAAGATTTTTAAATGCCGAGAACCTCGATCAGAGAGTAAAAAAGGCGTAAGGTTCACAATGGTGTAAAATTAAAATGGGATATATCGGGCTAAGATTCGAGTTACAGGAACAAGGGCCAAACGAACCACCCAAGAATGGAATCGTCGAGCGAAAACACTTGACAACCTTCTAGAAGCAGTTTTTCTTGCCACCAGACCTTTCTCCATCAATTGGGAATCTGATGTCGTCATTAAACACATTCCTTAAATTGTAGCCATTTGTTGAAGAATTTATGGAGAAAACACTTGACAACCTTCTAGAAGCAGCTTTTCTTGCCACCAGACCTTTCTCCATCAATTAGGAATCTGATGTCGTCATTAAACACATTCCTTAAATGGCATCAGATTCCTAATTGATGGAGAAACTTCTGGTGGCAACAAAAGTTGCTTCCAGGAGGTTGTCAAGTGTTTTTGCTGGACGATTACATTCTTGGGTGGTTGGTTTGGCCCTTGTTCCTGTAACTCGAATCCTAGCCCGGTATATCCCATTTTAGCTTTACACCATTGTGAACCTTACGCCTTTTTTACTCTCTGATCGAGGTTCTCGGCATAGAAAAATATTCGTAAACTAAATCACACGTGTATATGTTGTCATTTAAGAGATATACAGTCAAGAAAATCAATAGCAATGGTGATATATATGCGGATTAGACACCAAAAAATAAATACTCAAAAATTGGCTACAATTTAAGGAATGTGTTTAGTGACGGCATCAGATTCCTAATTGATGGAGAAAGGTCTGGTGGCAAGAAAAGCTGCTTCCAGGAGGTTGTCAAGTGTTTTCGCTCGACGATTTCATTCTTGGGTGATTGGTTTGGCCCTTGTTCCTGTAATTCGAATCCTAGCCTGGTATATCCCGTTTTAGTTTTACACCATTGTGAACCATACGCCTTTTTTACTCTCTGATCGAGGTTCTTGGCATTGAAAAATCTTCGTAAACTAAATCACACGTGTATATGTTGACATTTAAGAGATATATAGTCAAGAAAATCAAGAGCAATGGTGATATACATGCGGATTAGACACCAAAAAATAAACAATCAAAAAATGGCTACAATTTAAGGAATGTGTTTAGTGGTGGCATCAGATTCCTAATTGATGGAGAAAGGTCTGGTGGCAAGAAAAGCGGCATCCAGGAGGTTGTCAAGTGTTTTCGCTCGATGATTCTATTCTTGAGTGGTTGGTTTGGCCCTTGTTCCTGTAACTCCAATCCTAGCCTGGTATATGTCATTTTAGTTTTACACCATTATGAACCTTTCGCCTTTTTTACTCTCTGATCGAGGTTCTCGGCATTGAAAAATCTTCGTAAACTAAATCACACGTGTATATGTTGACATTTAAGAGATATACAGTCAAGAAAATCAAGAGCAATGGTGATATATATGCGGATAAGACACCAAAAAATAAACACTCAAAAAATGGCTACAATTTAAGGAATGTGTTTAGTTACGGCATCAGATTCCTAATTGATGGAGAAAGTTCTGGTAGCAAGAAAAGCTGCTTCCAGGAGGTTGTCAAGTGTTTATGCTCGACGATTCCATTATTGGGTGGTTGGTTTGGCCCTTGTTCCTGTAACTCGAATCCTAGCCCAGTATATCCCATTTTGGTTTTACACCATTGTGAACCTTACGCCTTTTTTACTCTCTGATCGAGGTTCTCGGCATTGAAAAATCTTCATAAACTAAATCACACGTGTATATGTTGACATTTAAGAGATATACAGTCAAGAAAATAAAGAGCAATGGTGATATATATGCGGATTAGACACCAAAAAATAAACACTCAAAAAATGGCTACAATTTAAGGAATGTGTTTAGTGACGGTATCAGATTCCTAATTGATGGAGAAAGGTTTGGTGGTAAGAAAAGCTGCTTCTAGGAGGTTGCCAAGTGTTTTCGCTCGACGATTCCATTCTTGAGTGGTTGGTTTGGCCCTTGTTCCTGTAACTCGAATCCTAGCCGGTATATCCCATTTTAGTTTTACACTATTATGAACCCTACGCCTTTTTTACTCTCTGATCGAGGTTCTCGGGATTGAAAAATCTTCGTAAACTAAATCACACGTGTATATGTTGTCATTTAAGAGATATACAGTTAAGAAAATCAATAGCAATGGTGATATATATATGCGGATTAGACACCAAAAAATAAACACTAAAAAATTGGCTATAATTTAAGGAATGTGTTTAGTGACGGCATCAGATTCCTAATTGACGGAGAAAGGTCTGGTGGCAAGAAAAGCTGCTTCCAGGAGGTTGTCAAGTGTTTTCGCTCGACGATTCCATTCTTGGGTGGTTGGTTTGGCCCTTGTTCCTGTAACTCGAATTCTAGCCTGGTATATCCCATTTTAGTTTACACCATTGTGAACCTTATGCCTTTTTTACTCTCTGATCGAGGTTCTTGGCAATGAAAAATCTTCGTAAACTAAATCACACGTGTATATGTTGACAATTAAGAGATATATAGTCAAGAAAATTCAAGAGCAATGGTGATATATATGCGGATTAGACACCAAAAAATAAACACTCAAAAAATGGCTACAACTTAAGGAATGTGTTTAGTGGTGGCATCAGTTTCCTAATTGATGGAGAAAGGTCTGGTGGCAAGAAAAGCGGCATCCAGGAGGTTGTCAAGTGTTTTCGCTCGACTATTCCATTCTTGAGTGGTTGGTTTTGCCCTTGTTCCTGTAACTCGAATCCTAGCCCGGTATATCCCATTTTAGTTTTACACTATTATGAACCTTACGGCTTTTTTACTCTCTGATCGAGGTTCTCGGCATTGAAAATCTTCGTAAACTAAATCACACGTGTATATGTTGACATTTAAGAGATATACGGTCAAGAAAATCAAGAGCAATGGTGATATATATGCGGATAAGACACCAAAAAATAAACACTCAAAAAATGGCTACCTTTTAAGGAATGTGTTTAGTGACGGCATCAAATTCCTAATTAATGGAGAAAGTTCTGGTGGCAAGAAAAGTTGCTTCGAGAAGGTTGTCAAGTGATTTTGCTGGACGATTCCATTCTTGGGTGGTTGGTTTGGCCCTTTTTCCTGTAACTCGAATCCGAGCCCGGTATATCCCATTTTAGTTTTACACCATTGTGAACCTTATGCCTTTTTTACTCTCTGATCGAGGTTCTCGGCATTGAAAAATCTTCGTAAACTAAATCACACGTGTATATGTTGTCATTTAAGAGAGATACAGTCTAGAAAATCAATAGCAATGGTGATATATATGCGGATTAGACACCAAAAAATAAACACTCAAAAATTGGCTACAATTTAAGGAATGTGTTTAGTGACGGCATCAGATTCCTAATTGATGGAGAAAGGTCTGGTGGCAAGAAAAGCTGCTTCCAGGAGGTTGTCAAGTGTTTTCGCTTAACGATTCCATTCTTGGGTGGTTGGTTTGGCCCTTGTTCCTGTAACTCGAATCCTAGCCTGGTATATCACGTTTTAGTTTTACACCATTGTGAACCTTACGACTTTTTTACTCTCTGATCAAGGTTCTTGGCATTGAAAAATCTTCGTAAACTAAATCACACGTGTATATGTTGACATTTAAGAGATATATAGTCAAGAAAATCAAGAGAAATGGTGATATATATGCGGATTAGACACCAAAAATATAAACACTCAAAACATGGCTACAACTTAAGGAATATGTTTAGTGGTGGCATCAGATTCCTAATTAACGGAGAAAGGTCTGGTGGCAAGAAAAGCGGCATCCAGGATGTTGTCAAGTGCTTTCGCTCGACGATTCCATTCTTGAGTGGTTGGTTTGGCCCTTGTTCCTGTAACTCAAATCCTAGCCCGGTATATCCCATTTTAGTTTTACACCATTATGAACCTTACGCTTTTTTTACTCTCTGATCGAGGTTCTCGGCATTGAAAAATCTTCGTAAACTAAATCACACGTGTATATGTTGACAATTAAGAGATTTACAGTCAGGAAAATCAAGAGCAATGGTGATATATATGCGGATAAGACACCAAAAAAAAACACTCTAAAAATGGCTACAATTTATGGAATGTGTTTAGTGATGGCATCAGATTCCTAATTGATGGAGAAATTTCTGGTGGCAAGAAAAGGTGCTTCCCGGAGGTTGTCAAGTGTTTTTTCTCGACGATTCCATTCTTGGGTGGTTGGTTTGGCCCTTGTTCCTGTAACTCGAATCCTAGCCCGGTATATCCCATTTTAGTTTTACACCATTGTGAACCTTACGCCTTTTTTACTCTCTGATCGAGGTTTTCGGCATTAAAAAATCTTCGTAAACTAAATCACACGTGTATATGTTGACATTTAAGAGATATAGAGTCAAGAAAATTAAGAGCAACGGTGATATATATGCGGATTAGACACCAAAAATAAACACTCAAAAAATGGCTACAATTTAAGGAATGTGTTTAATGACGGTATCAGATTCCTAATTGATAGAGAAAGGTTTGGTGGCAAGAAAAGCTGCTTCCAGGAGGTTGTCAAGTGTTTTCGCTCGACGATCCATACTTGGGTGGTTGGTTTGGCCCTTGTCCCTTTAACTCGAATCCTAGCCCGCTATATCCCATTTTAGTTTTACACCAATGTGAACCTTACGCCTTTTTTACTCTCTGATCGAGGTTCACGGCATTGAAAAATATTTGTAAACTAAATCACTCGTGTATATGTTGACATTGAAGAGATATACAGTCAAGAAAATCAAGGGCAGTGGTGATATATATCCGGATTAGACACCAAAAAATAAACACTCAAAAAATGGCTACAATTTAAGGAATGTGTTTACTGACGGCATCAGATTCCTAATTGATGGAGAAAGTTCTGGTGGCAAGAAAATTTGCTTCCAGGAGGTTGTCAAGTGTTTTTGCTGGACGATTCCATTCTTGGGTGGTTGGTTTGGCCTTTGTTCCTGTAACTCGAATCCTAGCCCGGTATATCCCATTTTAGTTTTACACTATTATGAACCTTCCGCCTTTTTTACTCTCTGATCGAAGTTCTCGGCATTGAAAAATCTTCGTAAACTAAATCACACGTGTATATGTTGACATTTAAGAGATATACAGTCAAGAAAATCAAGAGCAATGGTGATATATATATGCGGATAAGACACCAAAAAATAAACACTCAAAAAATGGCTACAATTTAAGGAATGTGTTTAGTGACGGCATCAGATTCCTAATTGATGGCGAAAGTTGTAACACCACTTAAAAACGTGTCCAATTATGTAAAGACACGTGTCCTAAACTCTAATTATGTGAAAGATTGAGTTTGAAGGACTAGAGTTGTCAAACAGTGAAATTATAAAACCATGGGGGACTAAAAGTGTCAACATGCCAAACTAGTGCCTCTGAATGACCATACATGTTGAATATATTTTTAAACGAGTGATTGATTGGAAATACGAAGCCGTATATGAAAATAATCGGAAGATTATTAAATTACAAGGGTTAAACGTGCCAACATGTCGATTATGACCTCTGAGTGACCTTTTAACGAAACCGAGGCTTTGGAATATTCAAATATACTCTTAAGAATAAGTTGTATAAATTTCACGTGGTTTCGAGATCGTTAAGCATGTTTTCAAGACTTTGGGCTATAAGTGTCAACTTGATGAAACTTGCTTTCATAGGGATATTTAACGAACCCGAGTCTAACGAAGTTTGTTTATTCATCCTTGAGCTTCAACAAACTAACTACAAGGGCCCTACATGTCAACGATAAGGTTAAAAAGGGTTAAAAACGATCAGGGACTGATTCTGCCAGCTTTAAAACTTGTTTCGCCAGTTAACAAGGTCCACGCGGCCCGCGTTAAGGATCCCCTACCTTTACGCGGCCCGCCTGACAGTCCCCAGCGCAGAAAATGAAGGACAGGTGCAGGTTTGATCAGTTCTACCACCTTCTGGTGGCAAGAAATGGTGATATATATGCGGATTAGACACCAAAAAAATAAACACTCAAAACATGGCTACAACTTAAGGAATATGTTTAGTGGTGGCATCAGATTCCTAATTAACGGAGAAAGGTCTGGTGGCAAGAAAAGCGGCATCCAGGATGTTGTCAAGTGTTTTCGCTCGACGATTCCATTCTTGAGTGGTTGGTTTGGCCCTTGTTCCTGTAACTCAAATCCTAGCCCGGTATATCCCATTTTAGTTTTACACCATTATGAACCTTACGCTTTTTTTACTCTCTGATCGAGGTTCTCGGCATTGAAAAATCTTCGTAAACTAAATCACACGTGTATATGTTGACAATTAAGAGATATACAGTCAGGAAAATCAAGAGCAATGGTGATATATATGCGGATAAGACACCAAAAAATAAACACTCTAAAAATGGCTACAATTTATGGAATGTGTTTAGTGATGGCATCAGATTCCTAATTGATGGAGAAACTTCTGGTGGCAAGAAAAGTTGCTTCCAGGAGGTTGTCAAGTGTTTTTGCTGGACGATTACATTCTTGGGTGGTTGGTTTGGCCCTTGTTCCTGTAACTCGAATCCTAGCCCGGTATATCCCATTTTAGCTTTACACCATTGTGAACCTTACGCCTTTTTTACTCTCTGATCGAGGTTCTCGGCATAGAAAAATCTTCGTAAACTAAATCACACGTGTATATGTTGTCATTTAAGAGATATACAGTCAAGAAAATCAATAGCAATGGTGATATATATGCGGATTAGACACCAAAAAATAAATACTCAAAAATTGGCTACAATTTAAGGAATGTGTTTAGTGACGGCATCAGATTCCTAATTGATGGAGAAATGTCTGGTGGCAAGAAAAGCTGCTTCCAGGAGGTTGTCAAGTGTTTTCGCTCGACGATTTCATTCTTGGGTGATTGGTTTGGCCCTTGTTCCTGTAATTCGAATCCTAGCCTGGTATATCCCGTTTTAGTTTTACACCATTGTGAACCATACGCCTTTTTTACTCTCTGATCGAGGTTCTTGGCATTGAAAAATCTTCGTAAACTAAATCACACGTGTATATGTTGACATTTAAGAGATATATAGTCAAGAAAATCAAGAGCAATGGTGATATACATGCGGATTAGACACCAAAAAATAAACAATCAAAAAATGGCTACAATTTAAGGAATGTGTTTAGTGGTGGCATCAGATTCCTAATTGATGGAGAAAGGTCTGGTGGCAAGAAAAGCGGCATCCAGGAGGTTGTCAAGTGTTTTCGCTCGATGATTCTATTCTTGAGTGGTTGGTTTGGCCCTTGTTCCTGTAACTCCAATCCTAGCCTAGTATATGTCATTTTAGTTTTACACCATTATGAACCTTTCGCCTTTTTTACTCTCTGATCGAGGTTCTCGGCATTGAAAAATCTTCGTAAACTAAATCACACGTGTATATGTTGACATTTAAGAGATATACAGTCAAGAAAATCAAGAGCAATGGTGATATATATGCGGATAAGACACCAAAAAATAAACACTCAAAAAATGGCTACAATTTAAGGAATGTGTTTAGTTACGGCATCAGATTCCTAATTGATGGAGAAAGTTCTGGTAGCAAGAAAAGCTGCTTCCAGGAGGTTGTCAAGTGTTTATGCTCGACGATTCCATTATTGGGTGGTTGGTTTGGCCCTTGTTCCTGTAACTCGAATCCTAGCCCAGTATATCCCATTTTGGTTTTACACCATTGTGAACCTTACGCCTTTTTTACTCTCTGATCGAGGTTCTCGGCATTGAAAAATCTTCATAAACTAAATCACACGTGTATATGTTGACATTTAAGAGATATACAGTCAAGAAAATAAAGAGCAATGGTGATATATATGCGGATTAGACACCAAAAAATAAACACTCAAAAAATGGCTACAATTTAAGGAATGTGTTTAGTGACGGTATCAGATTCCTAATTGATGGAGAAAGGTTTGGTGGTAAGAAAAGCTGCTTCCAGGAGGTTGCCAAGTGTTTTCGCTCGACGATTCCATTCTTGAGTGGTTGGTTTGGCCCTTGTTCCTGTAACTCGAATCCTAGCCGGTATATCCCATTTTAGTTTTACACTATTATGAACCCTACGCCTTTTTTACTCTCTGATCGAGGTTCTCGGGATTGAAAAATCTTCGTAAACTAAATCACACGTGTATATGTTGTCATTTAAGAGATATACAGTCAAGAAAATCAATAGCAATGGTGATATATATGCGGATTAGACACCAAAAAATAAACACTCAAAAATTGGCTATAATTTAAGGAATGTGTTTAGTGACGGCATCAGATTCCTAATTGATGGAGAAAGGTCTGGTGGCAAGAAAAGCTGCTTCCAGGAGGTTGTCAAGTGTTTTCGCTCGACGATTCCATTCTTGGGTGGTTGGTTTGGCCCTTGTTCCTGTAACTCGAATTCTAGCCTGGTATATCCCATTTTAGTTTACACCATTGTGAACCTTATGCCTTTTTTACTCTCTGATCGAGGTTCTTGGCAATGAAAAATCTTCGTAAACTAAATCACACGTGTATATGTTGACAATTAAGAGATATATAGTCAAGAAAATTCAAGAGCAATGGTGATATATATGCGGATTAGACACCAAAAAATAAACACTCAAAAAATGGCTACAACTTAAGGAATGTGTTTAGTGGTGGCATCAGTTTCCTAATTGATGGAGAAAGGTCTGGTGGCAAGAAAAGCGGCATCCAGGAGGTTGTCAAGTGTTTTCGCTCGACTATTCCATTCTTGAGTGGTTGGTTTTGCCCTTGTTCCTGTAACTCGAATCCTAGCCCGGTATATCCCATTTTAGTTTTACACTATTATGAACCTTACGGCTTTTTTACTCTCTGATCGAGGTTCTCGGCATTGAAAATCTTCGTAAACTAAATCACACGTGTATATGTTGACATTTAAGAGATATACGGTCAAGAAAATCAAGAGCAATGGTGATATATATGCGGATAAGACACCAAAAAATAAACACTCAAAAAATGGCTACCTTTTAAGGAATGTGTTTAGTGACGGCATCAAATTCCTAATTAATGGAGAAAGTTCTGGTGGCAAGAAAAGTTGCTTCGAGAAGGTTGTCAAGTGATTTTGCTGGACGATTCCATTCTTGGGTGGTTGGTTTGGCCCTTTTTCCTGTAACTCGAATCCGAGCCCGGTATATCCCATTTTAGTTTTACACCATTGTGAACCTTATGCCTTTTTTACTCTCTGATCGAGGTTCTCGGCATTGAAAAATCTTCGTAAACTAAATCACACGTGTATATGTTGTCATTTAAGAGAGATACAGTCTAGAAAATCAATAGCAATGGTGATATATATGCGGATTAGACACCAAAAAATAAACACTCAAAAATTGGCTACAATTTAAGGAATGTGTTTAGTGACGGCATCAGATTCCTAATTGATGGAGAAAGGTCTGGTGGCAAGAAAAGCTGCTTCCAGGAGGTTGTCAAGTGTTTTCGCTTGACGATTCCATTCTTGGGTGGTTGGTTTGGCCCTTGTTCCTGTAACTCGAATCCTAGCCTGGTATATCACGTTTTAGTTTTACACCATTGTGAACCTTACGACTTTTTTACTCTCTGATCAAGGTTCTTGGCATTGAAAAATCTTCGTAAACTAAATCACACGTGTATATGTTGACATTTAAGAGATATATAGTCAAGAAAATCAAGAGAAATGGTGATATATATGCGGATTAGACACCAAAAATATAAACACTCAAAACATGGCTACAACTTAAGGAATATGTTTAGTGGTGGCATCAGATTCCTAATTAACGGAGAAAGGTCTGGTGGCAAGAAAAGCGGCATCCAGGATGTTGTCAAGTGTTTTCGCTCGACGATTCCATTCTTGAGTGGTTGGTTTGGCCCTTGTTCCTGTAACTCAAATCCTAGCCCGGTATATCCCATTTTAGTTTTACACCATTATGAACCTTACGCTTTTTTTACTCTCTGATCGAGGTTCTCGGCATTGAAAAATCTTCGTAAACTAAATCACACGTGTATATGTTGACAATTAAGAGATTTACAGTCAGGAAAATCAAGAGCAATGGTGATATATATGCGGATAAGACACCAAAAAAAAACACTCTAAAAATGGCTACAATTTATGGAATGTGTTTAGTGATGGCATCAGATTCCTAATTGATGGAGAAATTTCTGGTGGCAAGAAAAGGTGCTTCCCGGAGGTTGTCAAGTGTTTTTTCTCGACGATTCCATTCTTGGGTGGTTGGTTTGGCCCTTGTTCCTGTAACTCGAATCCTAGCCCGGTATATCCCATTTTAGTTTTACACCATTGTGAACCTTACGCCTTTTTTACTCTCTGATCGAGGTTTTCGGCATTAAAAAATCTTCGTAAACTAAATCACACGTGTATATGTTGACATTTAAGAGATATAGAGTCAAGAAAATTAAGAGCAACGGTGATATATATGCGGATTAGACACCAAAAATAAACACTCAAAAAATGGCTACAATTTAAGGAATGTGTTTAATGACGGTATCAGATTCCTAATTGATAGAGAAAGGTTTGGTGGCAAGAAAAGCTGCTTCCAGGAGGTTGTCAAGTGTTTTCACTCGACGATCCATACTTGGGTGGTTGGTTTGGCCCTTGTCCCTTTAACTCGAATCCTAGCCCGCTATATCCCATTTTAGTTTTACACCAATGTGAACCTTACGCCTTTTTTACTCTCTGATCGAGGTTCACGGCATTGAAAAATCTTTGTAAACTAAATCACTCGTGTATATGTTGACATTGAAGAGATATACAGTCAAGAAAATCAAGGGCAGTGGTGATATATATCCGGATTAGACACCAAAAAATAAACACTCAAAAAATGGCTACAATTTAAGGAATGTGTTTACTGACGGCATCAGATTCCTAATTGATGGAGAAAGTTCTGGTGGCAAGAAAATTTGCTTCCAGGAGGTTGTCAAGTGTTTTTGCTGGACGATTCCATTCTTGGGTGGTTGGTTTGGCCTTTGTTCCTGTAACTCGAATCCTAGCCCGGTATATCCCATTTTAGTTTTACACTATTATGAACCTTCCGCCTTTTTTACTCTCTGATCGAGGTTCTCGGCATTGAAAAATCTTCGTAAACTAAATCACACGTGTATATGTTGACATTTAAGAGATATACAGTCAAGAAAATCAAGAGCAATGGTGATATATATATGCGGATAAGACACCAAAAAATAAACACTCAAAAAATGGCTACAATTTAAGGAATGTGTTTAGTGACGGCATCAGATTCCTAATTGATGGCGAAAGTTGTAACACCACTTAAAAACGTGTCCAATTATGTAAAGACACGTGTCCTAAACTCTAATTATGTGAAAGATTGAGTTTGAAGGACTAGAGTTGTCAAACAGTGAAATTATAAAACCATGGGGGACTAAAAGTGTCAACATGCCAAACTAGTGCCTCTGAATGACCATACATGTTGAATATATTTTTAAACGAGTGATTGATTGGAAATACGAAGCCGTATATGAAAATAATCGGAAGATTATTAAATTACAAGGGTTAAACTTGCCAACATGTCGATTATGACCTCTGAGTGACCTTTTAACGAAACCGAGGCTTTGGAATATTCAAATATACTCTTAAGAATAAGTTGTATAAATTTCACGTGGTTTCGAGATCGTTAAGCATGTTTTCAAGACTTTGGGCTATAAGTGTCAACTTGATGAAACTTGCTTTCATAGGGATATTTAACGAACCCGAGTCTAACGAAGTTTGTTTATTCATCCTTGAGCTTCAACAAACTAACTACAAGGGCCCTACATGTCAACGATAAGGTTAAAAAGGGTTAAAAACGATCAGGGACTGATTCTGCCAGCTTTAAAACTTGTTTCGCCAGTTAACAAGGTCCACGCGGCCCGCGTTAAGGATCCCCTACCTTTACGCGGCCCGCCTGACAGTCCCCAGCGCAGAAAATGAAGGACAGGTGCAGGTTTGATCAGTTCTACCACCTTCTGGTGGCAAGAAATGGTGATATATATGCGGATTAGACACCAAAAAAATAAACACTCAAAACATGGCTACAACTTAAGGAATATGTTTAGTGGTGGCATCAGATTCCTAATTAACGGAGAAAGGTCTGGTGGCAAGAAAAGCGGCATCCAGGATGTTGTCAAGTGTTTTCCCTCGACGATTCCATTCTTGAGTGGTTGGTTTGGCCCTTGTTCCTGTAACTCAAATCCTAGCCCGGTATATCCCATTTTAGTTTTACACCATTATGAACCTTACGCTTTTTTTACTCTCTGATCGAGGTTCTCGGCATTGAAAAATCTTCGTAAACTAAATCACACGTGTATATGTTGACAATTAAGAGATATACAGTCAGGAAAATCAAGAGCAATGGTGATATATATGCGGATAAGACACCAAAAAATAAACACTCTAAAAATGGCTACAATTTATGGAATGTGTTTAGTGATGGCATCAGATTCCTAATTGATGGAGAAACTTCTGGTGGCAAGAAAAGTTGCTTCCAGGAGGATGTCAAGTGTTTTTGCTGGACGATTACATTCTTGGGTGGTTGGTTTGGCCCTTGTTCCTGTAACTCGAATCCTAGCCCGGTATATCCCATTTTAGCTTTACACCATTGTGAACCTTACGCCTTTTTTACTCTCTGATCGAGGTTCTCGGCATAGAAAAATCTTCGTAAACTAAATCACACGTGTATATGTTGTCATTTAAGAGATATACAGTCAAGAAAATCAATAGCAATGGTGATATATATGCGGATTAGACACCAAAAAATAAATACTCAAAAATTGGCTACAATTTAAGGAATGTGTTTAGTGACGGCATCAGATTCCTAATTGATGGAGAAAGGTCTGGTGGCAAGAAAAGCTGCTTCCAGGAGGTTGTCAAGTGTTTTCGCTCGACGATTTCATTCTTGAGTGATTGGTTTGGCCCTTGTTCCTGTAATTCGAATCCTAGCCTGGTATATCCCGTTTTAGTTTTACACCATTGTGAACCATACGCCTTTTTTACTCTCTGATCGAGGTTCTTGGCATTGAAAAATCTTCGTAAACTAAATCACACGTGTATATGTTGACATTTAAGAGATATATAGTCAAGAAAATCAAGAGCAATGGTGATATACATGCGGATTAGACACCAAAAAATAAACAATCAAAAAATGGCTACAATTTAAGGAATGTGTTTAGTGGTGGCATCAGATTCCTAATTGATGGAGAAAGGTCTGGTGGCAAGAAAAGCGGCATCCAGGAGGTTGTCAAGTGTTTTCGCTCGATGATTCTATTCTTGAGTGGTTGGTTTGGCCCTTGTTCCTGTAACTCGAATCCTAGCCTGGTATATGTCATTTTAGTTTTACACCATTATGAACCTTTCGCCTTTTTTACTCTCTGATCGAGGTTCTCGGCATTGAAAAATCTTCGTAAACTAAATCACACGTGTATATGTTGACATTTAAGAGATATACAGTCAAGAAAATCAAGAGCAATGGTGATATATATGCGGATAAGACACCAAAAAATAAACACTCAAAAAATGGCTACAATTTAAGGAATGTGTTTAGTTACGGCATCAGATTCCTAATTGATGGAGAAAGTTCTGGTAGCAAGAAAAGCTGCTTCCAGGAGGTTGTCAAGTGTTTATGCTCGACGATTCCATTATTGGGTGGTTGGTTTGGCCCTTGTTCCTGTAACTCGAATCCTAGCCCAGTATATCCCATTTTGGTTTTACACCATTGTGAACCTTACGCCTTTTTTACTCTCTGATCGAGGTTCTCGGCATTGAAAAATCTTCATAAACTAAATCACACGTGTATATGTTGACATTTAAGAGATATACAGTCAAGAAAATCAAGAGCAATGGTGATATATATGCGGATTAGACACCAAAAAATAAACACTCAAAAAATGGCTACAATTTAAGGAATGTGTTTAGTGACGGTATCAGATTCCTAATTGATGGAGAAAGGTTTAGTGGCAAGAAAAGCTGCTTCCAGGAGGTTGCCAAGTGTTTTCGCTCGACGATTCCATTCTTGAGTGGTTGGTTTGGCCCTTGTTCCTGTAACTCGAATCCTAGCCGGTATATCCCATTTTAGTTTTACACTATTATGAACCCTACGCCTTTTTTACTCTCTGATCGAGGTTCTCGGGATTGAAAAATCTTCGTAAACTAAATCACACGTGTATATGTTGTCATTTAAGAGATATACAGTCAAGAAAATCAATAGCAATGGTGATATATATGCGGATAAGACACCAAAAAATAAACACTCAAAAAATGGCTACAATTTAAGGAATGTGTTTAGTTACGGCATCAGATTCCTAATTGATGGAGAAAGTTCTGGTAGCAAGAAAAGCTGCTTCCAGGAGGTTGTCAAGTGTTTATGCTCGACGATTCCCTTATTGGGTGGTTGGTTTGGCCCTTGTTCCTGTAACTCGAATCCTAGCCCAGTATATCCCATTTTGGTTTTACACCATTGTGAACCTTACGCCTTTTTTACTCTCTGATCGAGGTTCTCGGCATTGAAAAATCTTCATAAACTAAATCACACGTGTATATGTTGACATTTAAGAGATATACAGTCAAGAAAATAAAGAGCAATGGTGATATATATGCGGATTAGACACCAAAAAATAAACACTCAAAAAATGGCTACAATTTAAGGAATGTGTTTAGTGACGGTATCAGATTCCTAATTGATGGAGAAAGGTTTGGTGGTAAGAAAAGCTGCTTCTAGGAGGTTGCCAAGTGTTTTCGCTCGACGATTCCATTCTTGAGTGGTTGGTTTGGCCCTTGTTCCTGTAACTCGAATCCTAGCCGGTATATCCCATTTTAGTTTTACACTATTATGAACCCTACGCCTTTTTTACTCTCTGATCGAGGTTCTCGGGATTGAAAAATCTTCGTAAACTAAATCACACGTGTATATGTTGTCATTTAAGAGATATACAGTTAAGAAAATCAATAGCAATGGTGATATATATGCGGATTAGACACCAAAAAATAAACACTCAAAAATTGGCTATAATTTAAGGAATGTGTTTAGTGACGGCATCAGATTCCTAATTGACGGAGAAAGGTCTGGTGGCAAGAAAAGCTGCTTCCAGGAGGTTGTCAAGTGTTTTCGCTCGACGATTCCATTCTTGGGTGGTTGGTTTGGCCCTTGTTCCTGTAACTCGAATTCTAGCCTG
Organism: Helianthus tuberosus; assembly: GCA_030545235.1. Classification (NCBI taxonomy): domain Eukaryota; kingdom Viridiplantae; phylum Streptophyta; class Magnoliopsida; order Asterales; family Asteraceae; genus Helianthus; species Helianthus tuberosus. The sequence goes on from JARYGA010021910.1 coordinate 49,422, forward strand.
GTATATCCCATTTTAGTTTACACCATTGTGAACCTTATGCCTTTTTTACTCTCTGATCGAGGTTCTTGGCAATGAAAAATCTTCGTAAACTAAATCACACGTGTATATGTTGACAATTAAGAGATATATAGTCAAGAAAATTCAAGAGCAATGGTGATATATATGCGGATTAGACACCAAAAAATAAACACTCAAAAATGGCTACAACTTAAGGAATGTGTTTAGTGGTGGCATCAGTTTCCTAATTGATGGAGAAAGGTCTGGTGGCAAGAAAAGCGGCATCCAGGAGGTTGTCAAGTGTTTTCGCTCGACTATTCCATTCTTGAGTGGTTGGTTTTGCCCTTGTTCCTGTAACTCGAATCCTAGCCCGGTATATCCCATTTTAGTTTTACACTATTATGAACCTTACGGCTTTTTTACTCTCTGATCGAGGTTCTCGGCATTAAAAATCTTCGTAAACTAAATCACACGTGTATATGTTGACATTTAAGAGATATACAGTCAAGAAAATCAAGAGCAATGGTGATATATATGCGGATAAGACACCAAAAAATAAACACTCAAAAAATGGCTACCTTTTAAGGAATGTGTTTAGTGACGGCATCAAATTCCTAATTAATGGAGAAAGTTCTGGTGGCAAGAAAAGTTACTTCGAGAAGGTTGTCAAGTGATTTTGCTGGACGATTCCATTCTTGGGTGGTTGGTTTGGCCCTTTTTCCTGTAACTCGAATCCGAGCCCGGTATATCCCATTTTAGTTTTACACCATTGTGAACCTTATGCCTTTTTTACTCTCTGATCGAGGTTCTCGGCATTGAAAAATCTTCGTAAACTAAATCACACGTGTATATGTTGTCATTTAAGAGAGATACAGTCTAGAAAATCAATAGCAATGGTGATATATATGCGGATTAGACACCAAAAAATAAACACTCAAAAATTGGCTACAATTTAAGGAATGTGTTTAGTGACGGCATCAGATTCCAAATTGATGGAGAAAGGTCTGGTGGCAAGAAAAGCTGCTTCCAGGAGGTTGTCAAGTGTTTTCGCTTGACGATTCCATTCTTGGGTGGTTGGTTTGGCCCTTGTTCCTGTAACTCGAATCCTAGCCTGGTATATCACGTTTTAGTTTTACACCATTGTGAACCTTACGACTTTTTTACTCTCTGATCAAGGTTCTTGGCATTGAAAAATCTTCGTAAACTAAATCACACGTGTATATGTTGACATTTAAGAGATATATAGTCAAGAAAATCAAGAGAAATGGTGATATATATGCGGATTAGACACCAAAAAAATAAACACTCAAAACATGGCTACAACTTAAGGAATATGTTTAGCGGTGGCATCAGATTCCTAATTAACGGAGAAAGGTCTGGTGGCAAGAAAAGCGGCATCCAGGATGTTGTCAAGTGTTTTCGCTCGACGATTCCATTCTTGAGTGGTTGGTTTGGCCCTTGTTCCTGTAACTCAAATCCTAGCCCGGTATATCCCATTTTAGTTTTACACCATTATGAACCTTACGCTTTTTTACTCTCTGATCGAGGTTCTCGGCATTGAAAAATCTTCGTAAACTAAATCACACGTGTATATGTTGACAATTAAGAGATATACAATCAGTAAAATCAAGAGCAATGGTGATATATATGCGGATAAGACACCAAAAAATAAACACTCTAAAAATGGCTACAATTTATGGAATGTGTTTAGTGATGGCATCAGATTCCTAATTGATGGAGAAATTTCTGGTGGCAAGAAAAGGTGCTTCCAGGAGGTTGTCAAGTGTTTTTTCTCGACGATTCCATTCTTGGGTGGTTGGTTTGGCCCTTGTTCCTGTAACTCGAATCCTAGCCCGGTATATCCCATTTTAGTTTTACACCATTGTGAACCTTACGCCTTTTTTACTCTCTGATCGAGGTTTTTGGCATTAAAAAATCTTCGTAAACTAAATCACACGTGTATATGTTGACATTTAAGAGATATAGAGTCAAGAAAATTAAGAGCAACGGTGATATATATGCGGATTAGACACCAAAAATAAACACTCAAAAAATGGCTACAATTTAAGGAATGTGTTTAATGACGGTATCAGATTCCTAATTGATAGAGAAAGGTTTGGTGGCAAGAAAAGCTGCTTCCAGGAGGTTGTCAAGTGTTTTCGCTCGACGATCCATACTTGGGTGGTTGGTTTGGCCCTTGTCCCTTTAACTCGAATCCTAGCCCGCTATATCCCATTTTAGTTTTACACCAATGTGAACCTTACGCCTTTTTTACTCTCTGATCGAGGTTCACGGCATTGAAAAATCTTTGTAAACTAAATCACTCGTGTATATGTTGACATTGAAGAGATATACAGTCAAGAAAATCAAGGGCAGTGGTGATATATATCCGGATTAGACACCAAAAAATAAACACTCAAAAAATGGCTACAATTTAAGGAATGTGTTTACTGACGGCATCAGATTCCTAATTGATGGAGAAAGTTCTGGTGGCAAGAAAATTTGCTTCCAGGAGGTTGTCAAGTGTTTTTGCTGGACGATTCCATTCTTGGGTGGTTGGTTTGGCCTTTGTTCCTGTAACTCGAATCCTAGCCCGGTATATCCCATTTTAGTTTTACACTATTATGAACCTTCCGCCTTTTTTACTCTCTGATCGAGGTTCTCAGCATTGAAAAATCTTCGTAAACTAAATCACACGTGTATATGTTGACATTTAAGAGATATACAGTCAAGAAAATCAAGAGCAATGGTGATATATATATGCGGATAAGACACCAAAAAATAAACACTCAAAAAATGGCTACAATTTAAGGAATGTGTTTAGTGATGGCATCAGATTCCTAATTGATGGCGAAAGTTGTAACACCACGTAAAAACGTGTCCAATTATGTAAAGACACGTGTCCTAAACTCTAATTATGTGAAAGATTGAGTTTGAAGGACTAGAGTTGTCAAACAGTGAAATTATAAAACCATGGGGGACTAAAAGTGTCAACATGCCAAACTAGTGCCTCTGAATGACCATACATGTTGAATATATTTTTAAACGAGTGATTGATTGGAAATACGAAGCCGTATATGAAAATAATCGGAAGATTATTAAATTACAAGGGTTAAACGTGCCAACATGTCGATTATGACCTCTGAGTGACCTTTTAACGAAACCGAGGCTTTGGAATATTCAAATATACTCTTAAGAATAAGTTGTATAAATTTCACGTGGTTTCGAGATCGTTAAGCATGTTTTCAAGACTTTGGGCTATAAGTGTCAACTTGATGAAACTTGCTTTCATAGGGATATTTAACGAACCCGAGTCTAACGAAGTTTGTTTATTCATCCTTGAGCTTCAACAAACTAACTACAAGGGCCCTACATGTCAACGATAAGGTTAAAAAGGGTTAAAAACGATCAGGGACTGATTCTGCCAGCTTTAAAACTTGTTTCGCCAGTTAACAAGGTCCACGCGGCCCGCGTTAAGGATCCCCTACCTTTACGCGGCCCGCCTGACAGTCCCCAGCGCAGAAAATGAAGGACAGGTGCAGGTTTGATCAGTTCTACCACCTTCTGGCGGCAAGAAATGGTGATATATATGCGGATTAGACACCAAAAAAATAAACACTCAAAACATGGCTACAACTTAAGGAATATGTTTAGTGGTGGCATCAGATTCCTAATTAACGGAGAAAGGTCTGGTGGCAAGAAAAGCGGCATCCAGGATGTTGTCAAGTGTTTTCGCTCGACGATTCCATTCTTGAGTGGTTGGTTTGGCCCTTGTTCCTGTAACTCAAATCCTAGCCCGGTATATCCCATTTTAGTTTTACACCATTATGAACCTTACGCTTTTTTTACTCTCTGATCGAGGTTCTCGGCATTGAAAAATCTTCGTAAACTAAATCACACGTGTATATGTTGACAATTAAGAGATATACAGTCAGGAAAATCAAGAGCAATGGTGATATATATGCGGATAAGACACCAAAAAATAAACACTCTAAAAATGGCTACAATTTATGGAATGTGTTTAGTGATGGCATCAGATTCCTAATTGATGGAGAAACTTCTGGTGGCAAGAAAAGTTGCTTCCAGGAGGTTGTCAAGTGTTTTTGCTGGACGATTACATTCTTGGGTGGTTGGTTTGGCCCTTGTTCCTGTAACTCGAATCCTAGCCCGGTATATCCCATTTTAGCTTTACACCATTGTGAACCTTACGCCTTTTTTACTCTCTGATCGAGGTTCTCGGCATAGAAAAATCTTCGTAAACTAAATCACACGTGTATATGTTGTCATTTAAGAGATATACAGTCAAGAAAATCAATAGCAATGGTGATATATATGCGGATTAGACACCAAAAAATAAATACTCAAAAATTGGCTACAATTTAAGGAATGTGTTTAGTGACGGCATCAGATTCCTAATTGATGGAGAAAGGTCTGGTGGCAAGAAAAGCTGCTTCCAGGAGGTTGTCAAGTGTTTTCGCTCGACGATTTCATTCTTGGGTGATTGGTTTGGCCCTTGTTCCTGTAATTCGAATCCTAGCCTGGTATATCCCGTTTTAGTTTTACACCATTGTGAACCATACGCCTTTTTTACTCTCTGATCGAGGTTCTTGGCATTGAAAAATCTTCGTAAACTAAATCACACGTGTATATGTTGACATTTAAGAGATATATAGTCAAGAAAATCAAGAGCAATGGTGATATACATGCGGATTAGACACCAAAAAATAAACAATCAAAAAATGGCTACAATTTAAGGAATGTGTTTAGTGGTGGCATCAGATTCCTAATTGATGGAGAAAGGTCTGGTGGCAAGAAAAGCGGCATCCAGGAGGTTGTCAAGTGTTTTCGCTCGATGATTCTATTCTTGAGTGGTTGGTTTGGCCCTTGTTCCTGTAACTCGAATCCTAGCCTGGTATATGTCATTTTAGTTTTACACCATTATGAACCTTTCGCCTTTTTTACTCTCTGATCGAGGTTCTCGGCATTGAAAAATCTTCGTAAACTAAATCACACGTGTATATGTTGACATTTAAGAGATATACAGTCAAGAAAATCAAGAGCAATGGTGATATATATGCGGATAAGACACCAAAAAATAAACACTAAAAAAATGGCTACAATTTAAGGAATGTGTTTAGTTACGGCATCAGATTCCTAATTGATGGAGAAAGTTCTGGTAGCAAGAAAAGCTGCTTCCAGGAGGTTGTCAAGTGTTTATGCTCGACGATTCCATTATTGGGTGGTTGGTTTGGCCCTTGTTCCTGTAACTCGAATCCTAGCCCAGTATATCCCATTTTGGTTTTACACCATTGTGAACCTTACGCCTTTTTTACTCTCTGATCGAGGTTCTCGGCATTGAAAAATCTTCATAAACTAAATCACACGTGTATATGTTGACATTTAAGAGATATACAGTCAAGAAAATCAAGAGCAATGGTGATATATATGCGGATTAGACACCAAAAAATAAACACTCAAAAAATGGCTACAATTTAAGGAATGTGTTTAGTGACGGTATCAGATTCCTAATTGATGGAGAAAGGTTTGGTGGCAAGAAAAGCTGCTTCCAGGAGGTTGCCAAGTGTTTTCGCTCGACGATTCCATTCTTGAGTGGTTGGTTTGGCCCTTGTTCCTGTAACTCGAATCCTAGCCGGTATATCCCATTTTAGTTTTACACTATTATGAACCCTACGCCTTTTTTACTCTCTGATCGAGGTTCTCGGGATTGAAAAATCTTCGTAAACTAAATCACACGTGTATATGTTGTCATTTAAGAGATATACAGTCAAGAAAATCAATAGCAATGGTGATATATATGCGGATTAGACACCAAAAAATAAACACTCAAAAATTGGCTATAATTTAAGGAATGTGTTTAGTGACGGCATCAGATTCCTCATTGATGGAGAAAGGTCTGGTGGCAAGAAAAGCTGCTTCCAGGAGGTTGTCAAGTGTTTTCGCTCGACGATTCCATTCTTGGGTGGTTGGTTTGGCCCTTGTTCCTGTAACTCGAATTCTAGCCTGGTATATCCCATTTTAGTTTACACCATTGTGAACCTTATGCCTTTTTTACTCTCTGATCGAGGTTCTTGGCAATGAAAAATCTTCGTAAACTAAATCACACGTGTATATGTTGACAATTAAGAGATATATAGTCAAGAAAATTCAAGAGCAATGGTGATATATATGCGGATTAGACACCAAAAAATAAACACTCAAAAATGGCTACAACTTAAGGAATGTGTTTAGTGGTGGCATCAGTTTCCTAATTGATGGAGAAAGGTCTGGTGGCAAGAAAAGCGGCATCCAGGAGGTTGTCAAGTGTTTTCGCTCGACTATTCCATTCTTGAGTGGTTGGTTTTGCCCTTGTTCCTGTAACTCGAATCCTAGCCCGGTATATCCCATTTTAGTTTTACACTATTATGAACCTTACGGCTTTTTTACTCTCTGATCGAGGTTCTCGGCATTAAAAATCTTCGTAAACTAAATCACACGTGTATATGTTGACATTTAAGAGATATACAGTCAAGAAAATCAAGAGCAATGGTGATATATATGCGGATAAGACACCAAAAAATAAACACTCAAAAAATGGCTACCTTTTAAGGAATGTGTTTAGTGACGGCATCAAATTCCTAATTAATGGAGAAAGTTCTGGTGGCAAGAAAAGTTACTTCGAGAAGGTTGTCAAGTGATTTTGCTGGACGATTCCATTCTTGGGTGGTTGGTTTGGCCCTTTTTCCTGTAACTCGAATCCGAGCCCGGTATATCCCATTTTAGTTTTACACCATTGTGAACCTTATGCCTTTTTTACTCTCTGATCGAGGTTCTCGGCATTGAAAAATCTTCGTAAACTAAATCACACGTGTATATGTTGTCATTTAAGAGAGATACAGTCTAGAAAATCAATAGCAATGGTGATATATATGCGGATTAGACACCAAAAAATAAACACTCAAAAATTGGCTACAATTTAAGGAATGTGTTTAGTGACGGCATCAAATTCCTAATTGATGGAGAAAGGTCTGGTGGCAAGAAAAGCTGCTTCCAGGAGGTTGTCAAGTGTTTTCGCTTGACGATTCCATTCTTGGGTGGTTGGTTTGGCCCTTGTTCCTGTAACTCGAATCCTAGCCTGGTATATCACGTTTTAGTTTTACACCATTGTGAACCATACGACTTTTTTACTCTCTGATCAAGGTTCTTGGCATTGAAAAATCTTCGTAAACTAAATCACACGTGTATATGTTGACATTTAAGAGATATATAGTCAAGAAAATCAAGAGAAATGGTGATATATATGCGGATTAGACACCAAAAAAATAAACACTCAAAACATGGCTACAACTTAAGGAATATGTTTAGTGGTGGCATCAGATTCCTAATTAACGGAGAAAGGTCTGGTGGCAAGAAAAGCGGCATCCAGGATGTTGTCAAGTGTTTTCGCTCGACGATTCCATTCTTGAGTGGTTGGTTTGGCCCTTGTTCCTGTAACTCAAATCCTAGCCCGGTATATCCCATTTTAGTTTTACACCATTATGAACCTTACGCTTTTTTTACTCTCTGATCGAGGTTCTCGGCATTGAAAAATCTTCGTAAACTAAATCACACGTGTATATGTTGACAATTAAGAGATATACAGTCAGGAAAATCAAGAGTAATGGTGATATATATGCGGATAAGACACCAAAAAATAAACACTCTAAAAATGGCTACAATTTATGGAATGTGTTTAGTGATGGCATCAGATTCCTAATTGATGGAGAAATTTCTGGTGGCAAGAAAAGGTGCTTCCAGGAGGTTGTCAAGTGTTTTTTCTCGGCGATTCCATTCTTGGGTGGTTGGTTTGGCCCTCGTTCCTGTAACTCGAATCCTAGCCCGGTATATCCCATTTTAGTTTTACACCATTGTGAACCTTACGCCTTTTTTACTCTCTGATCGAGGTTTTCGGCATTAAAAAATCTTCGTAAACTAAATCACACGTGTATATGTTGACATTTAAGAGATATAGAGTCAAGAAAATTAAGAGCAACGGTGATATATATGCGGATTAGACACCAAAAATAAACACTCAAAAAATGGCTACAATTTAAGGAATGTGTTTAATGACAGTATCAGATTCCTAATTGATAGAGAAAGGTTTGGTGGCAAGAAAAGCTGCTTCCAGGAGGTTGTCAAGTGTTTTCGCTCGACGATCCATACTTGGGTGGTTGGTTTGGCCCTTGTCCCTTTAACTCGAATCCTAGCCCGCTATATCCCATTTTAGTTTTACACCAATGTGAACCTTACGCCTTTTTTACTCTCTGATCGAGGTTCACGGCATTGAAAAATCTTTGTAAACTAAATCACTCGTGTATATGTTGACATTGAAGAGATATACAGTCAAGAAAATCAAGGGCAGTGGTGATATATATCCGGATTAGACACCAAAAAATAAACACTCAAAAAATGGCTACAATTTAAGGAATGTGTTTACTTACGGCATCAGATTCCTAATTGATGGAGAAAGTTCTGGTGGCAAGAAAATTTGCTTCCAGGAGGTTGTCAAGTGTTTTTGCTGGACGATTCCATTCTTGGGTGGTTGGTTTGGCCTTTGTTCCTGTAACTCGAATCCTAGCCCAGTATATCCCATTTTAGTTTTACACTATTATGAACCTTCCGCCTTTTTTACTCTCTGATCGAGGTTCTCGGCATTGAAAAATCTTCGTAAACTAAATCACACGTGTATATGTTGACATTTAAGAGATATACAGTCAAGAAAATCAAGAGCAATGGTGATATATATATGCGGATAAGACACCAAAAAATAAACACTCAAAAAATGGCTACAATTTAAGGAATGTGTTTAGTGACGGCATCAGATTCCTAATTGATGGCGAAAGTTGTAACACCACGTAAAAACGTGTCCAATTATGTAAAGACACGTGTCCTAAACTCTAATTATGTGAAAGATTGAGTTTGAAGGACTAGAGTTGTCAAACAGTGAAATTATAAAACCATGGGGGACTAAAAGTGTCAACATGCCAAACTAGTGCCTCTGAATGACCATACATGTTGAATATATTTTTAAACGAGTGATTGATTGGAAATACGAAGCCGTATATGAAAATAATCGGAAGATTATTAAATTACAAGGGTTAAACGTGCCAACATGTCGATTATGACCTATGAGTGACCTTTTAACGAAACCGAGGCTTTGGAATATTCAAATATACTCTTAAGAATAAGTTGTATAAATTTCACGTGGTTTCGAGATCGTTAAGCATGTTTTCAAGACTTTGGGCTATAAGTGTCAACTTGATGAAACTTGCTTTCATAGGGATATTTAACGAACCCGAGTCTAACGAAGTTTGTTTATTCATCCTTGAGCTTCAACAAACTAACTACAAGGGCCCTACATGTCAACGATAAGGTTAAAAAGGGTTAAAAACGATCAGGGACTGATTCTGCCAGCTTTAAAACTTGTTTCGCCAGTTAACAAGGTCCACGCGGCCCGCGTTAAGGATCCCCTACCTTTACGCGGCCCGCCTGACAGTCCCCAGCGCAGAAAATGAAGGACAGGTGCAGGTTTGATCAGTTCTACCACCTTAACTTAGGTTGTATCGACCTAGGGAGCTGTAAGTCGGTTAAATTCACTAGCTAGGACACCTGGGGTGATCCCAGGGCCTCCAATAACACCTGGAGATGATCCATGATCTTGTGAATGGTTATATAAAGAAGTTAGTTCTTGAGTTGACAAGCACACTTGCAACCATTTGCCATTCTACAACTCCTGGAGCTTGCTTAGGACAAGGAGAAGACTTTGAAGTGTAGAAAAGACTGCTAGGACCTTTAGTAAGCCTCTAATTTCTTGTTTAGTCGTTTTAATTAGCTTAATTACTCTAAAGTCAAACTTATCATAAATTTAGTTTGACTTTCGTTTTAATTACATGTGGCTTAACCACTGATCAAATTAAAAGTGGTTATAGAACCACATTAGTGTAGGTGATTAACCCTTAAAAGGACACCTCCTAATTATCTCGTTTGACTGGTCAATTGTCGGGTCAAAGTAATTTGACGAAAAGTCAAACTGGATAGAATGGTCAAAAATGATTAAAATTAATAAACCAGAGGTTCTAAATTATATTTTAACATTCTAATGACTTGGTAATTAATAATTAAACATGTTTTATCAATCCTAACCCGACAATTAATAGTCTAAGGTCAGTTTATAACCGAAAGTCGCAAAAGCTTGACTTTTGCTTTGACTTTCAGTTCTGACCCGTTTAAGCTTAATTCTCCCATGTTTTAAGCTTCTATTAGGACCACATTACTTAGTAGCATAACCCTCTGGAGTTATATTGCATGGTGCCTAGTGGTTTGGATTATATGCACTTGATCGTAATTATGCTTAATAATGCCATAAACGCCCTTTTTACACACATCTAATATTTTTAGCAATGTGAATGGACTAACACCTTTGCTACTGATATTTAGACATGTCCCGAAAATGTGACATCAATTGGAGGTCTAGAATGGGAGTTATGCTCAATAGCGTAATTAAGGAACTTTTTATTATTTAAATGACGTCATTAGCATAAAGCCTATCTAAACCCAATTTTTGATATCAAAATTTTTACCTACTGATGTAAAATAATATTTTGAGATTTTTGAAGATTTTTATTTATTTTTAGGCTGAGCATAACATAGGATTATAGCTTGAATTCGGTAATTGTCGGTTTTACCCTTTTTGTGCATAAAATGAGTTTTACATAACATTGTGATGTCAAACTTGTTGCTACTGATTTTATAAGATAAATAAAATATTTTGAACTTTATATACTGGTCAAAAACTCAGATTTCCTATTTTAACCCAAATATCCCTTAAAACCGACTTTTAAGCATTTTTAGCACCTAGTATGGGTCAAAACTATTTTTGGCATGTAAAACTTATTACTTACTGATGTTTTAAGCTAATTTATATAATTAAACAGTAAGCCAAATTTTTTGAACTCAGAAGTCTATTTTGACCTTTAAAGCCTATGTGAAATTACCAAAATGCCCCTACGGTGCATAGTTTGGTTATATAGGATAAATTTCATATATATAAAATACCCTACTGATATAACTCATAAAAATACATATTTTTTACTAATTAAATCAGACCTGAAACTCAGTTTCATATTTAAACTCTTTTATGGGCATTAAAATTACCAAAATGCCCTTATGGGACTTATTTTGGTTTAAATTACTTTTTAGGCATATATGTTAACATCTTAGTGATGTATTAACATATTTTGAGCATAATAATGATTAAGACCTGTATATAATTTATTTGGTCACCCGTTACGCGTTTACGCGTTCGGATCGGCTCATGTGACTAGTTTACATAAAATGGCCGAAACGGGTCAAACCTTATCAATAAATTCTCAATTTCCAGAATGTGATTAGTCTACCCATATTATACAAGTATCCAAGCTTGTCGGGTCTAAATCACATTCTATTCCAGTCTCCGCTTAATCGAGCGTTTAAAACCGTAAGGTTTCCTTCTAGCTAGCCGGTCTAAGTCCTTGACTTAATTAAAGACCCGTTAGCATCCTAATAGGTTAATAAACCTTCTATACAGATTAAATAGCTTCCGGTAGAAGGTGCCTTCAAAAAGCTTTAGGATTTTACTGCTAGCATCAGGTAAATACTTTTAACTTATTTTCCCTTATACGGGCTTGGGATATGGTATTATAATAATACCACTTGGTCGGGTATGAAATCATTTAATCGGATTGTGATTAATAAATTTACATAACCCGTTTTAATCTGTCTTGTTTGATAACATAAGCATTGGGGGTTAATACGACCGTGTCCTGGATATCCTTGGCTCATTTCATTTGAAAATGGCCACGACCTATGCACGGGGTGTAGGCATACACCTGACAGATGCAAATGCTAAAATATAAACCCACATGTTGGGGATAACTCCTTTGTGGGTTCTATAAGTGGTGAGTCGGTTAATCACGACCGACTTCCAACCGGCCCCAATTGTAAGACAACATGTAAATCTGTATACAAGATTATATTTAAATAACTGTCCCAAGTTATAAAAGATTTGTGCCATGTGCACTTAAATCAATTTTCATAAATATTTTCAAAAGAGTCAGTTAATTGTATTTACCAGTGTAAACTGACGTATTTTCTTAAAGACTGATTTGACAGGTACCTCTCGTAATAGGCTGGAGCTATTAGGTGTCATAAAAGGATCTTGCAAATCCATAGATGCCTGAAGTCTGTTATTTTTTTTCCTTGTATTTATTTATGATCCCCCTGTGGATCTTATTACATTCCAGTCTGTATATTCTTTCACTCGAACACTCAGACATTATGGTTTGTAATAGTTTATTCACCAAGCCATCCGCTGTGCTATTATATTGTGTGTATTGACTATGATGATATCAACTACGTCACGATACTCCCCGCCGGGCCAACCGGAAATATGTGGAAATATCGGGGTGTGACAAGTTGGTATCAGAGCCAACATTGAGTGAATTAAACACTAAATTTTTGTGTTTAATCTCAATGACACAATAAGCACATTCCTTAGACTCTCGAGTCTAGGCAAATGACCTAGGATTTTACTCTTAACCTTCCTCTTATTGTTTTATTATAGTTACTTGTTTTGACAGGTTCTTGGAAAAATGCCACAAAGAGTAAGAGGAAGAGGCAAAGGACCGATGCGTGGAGGACCGTCTAGCAGCACGGGACCCTCCCACAGACGTACACCATCCGATTCACTTACTGGCTCCGACTCAAAGGATAATTGGAGCCATAGCTTTGAACCAGCAAGACATTCTGTCTCGCTTGGATCCTCACCGTCTGACCCTCCTTATTTTGGGTTGCCCGTTCCTATCGAACCCCAACATTCATATCATTCGCAGGAATCCCATCATTCTAGCCAATCACACCATTCCTTTCAATCTCATCCTTTTCACCATTCGGACTCTACTTATTCTCCCGCACAATTTAATCCGAATGATTATGTTAACAACTTTTTGGGCTACAACCCTTTGGGGCCTGAGGATCACTTTTCTCAGGAAATGGAGATGGACGATGAACCGGACCCAGAAATGCAAACAAGAACACCAGGTCACCCAATAAGCATCTCAAGCGGTTCCCCATTTCAGGGATCACCGTACCATGGGCCCGACTCATTTCAAGTGAGGATGGCTCAGTATGATTGGGTCTTTACCCCTTCATACCATAGCTCCCCAGCCCAACCTCCCTTGGTTGAACCCCAGTTCCAAGCTGTTACCCCACCACCGTTACCAGTTGAGGAACCACCTCAACAGCCTCCCGAGCCGCCAAGGCGGAGGAGAAATGCTAGAATGTCCGTACGTGGGGGACCACGGTTTGCATCTCCTCACGGCTCAAGTTCATATCCTCCTATTCCAGAGGACCCACAGTTGGGTGGACCCTCACACACGGTGCCGGAAGTCAACCCTCCACCAGTTTCTCACGCACCACTGCAGCCACCGTTGGGTTTCGACAATCCAATCCCGACATACCCAGGTTCATCCGGGTATAACCCCTCGGGATACCCATCAGACTATGGAACCCATGACCCGTACCTTACAGCTGCACAATACCATCATCTTTACCCTTCTTCTTCTTACCCTCTAGTTTATCCAACTGGATACCCAGGGCAGGGTTATCAATACCCACCATACCAGTAACCTCCTCCTTTTCAGCAGCAGCAAACTCAAGAGATCCTAGAGAGGTTAGACAGGGTTGAACATGAAGCTCATGAAACCAAGAAGAAGCACAATGGTTTTGTCAAAGGTCTCATGAACCTTCTCAAGGGAAAGAAGAAGTAGGACACTATTGTCTCATGTTGTATTCCAATAAGTCCCTGCGAGGACGTTTATTTTATTTTCATTTACCAAGTCCCTGCGTGGACTTACTTTCTGTTTCAGTAGCCCCTGCGTGGGCAGTTTGAGTTGTTTTTCTCAAGTCTCGTTTAGAGCAAGTGTTGTACTCGTTTCATGGTTTAATGAAGTTATTTTCGATTTTTAATATGTATTCATGTTACTTCATTTCAATTTTTAATTGATCTGCCAATAAATTTCTTAGAGGTATAACCTAGCCAAAATATTAAATGGCTATGATGGCACAACCTTTTTAAGACAATAAATCTCGGTTGACATCTGAAAACATGTCAACATTCCTGCTATGCGGTACGAGAACCACACAAGCTTCCTAAATGTACTTGGATTTTTCCGAGTCACTTAAGTATAGCCTGAATGATCAATACGAATCGTGGCTAATAAACATCAATATGATGTAAACACCAGAACATCCATTAAAGATGTATGCTTAGAAGCAAAGGTGTAACAAAGACAATGAAGGTTTTATTTTTATAAACTTCTTGTCAAAAAGGCGATGAACTTTGTTCGACCCTTAAAGAGATTATTGATCCAAGAGATCAATAATTATAATTGTCCTTGTGACAAGGACTTGTGCCATCTAAATGTCCTTCGAGACGAGCCTAGTGCTATAAGAAAATGTCTTTTATGACATCGACAGTTGTGAAATTTTAATTTCCCTGTCTAATAGATATAAAGAATATTATATTCTATTGATTATGTAATAATGGTCTTTACATGGTTTAATAATACCATGACCATCTAATCATCAATGCGATGATTCATTATACAATTTAAATATATCATTTCTGTTTGATTTAGTAAACAAAAATGGCTGGCTCGGATGAAGCAAACAGTCATCCCGCAGAAGGAAATAACACCAGGATTAGTATCACTGGTGCCGAACTGCAAGCAATGATAACCGCAGCAGTTGCTCAGGCTGTGGATGATAAGTTCAAAGAACCGAGTATTATTCGGTATCAAACTCATTCAAAATCCCATTCTCAACCTGATACTCATAAGAAAATTGAATCTCAGCACTCATCTGACCAGGGTAGTAAGCCAAAGAGGCAAATTGTCCTCGAGCCGACTCCCAGGTACACCAAGGGTTGTACCTATAAGTACTTTGTCTCCTGTAAACCGAGGGATTTTACAGGAGAAAGGGGAGCAATCGATTGCATGAAATGGTTGGATGAGATGGAGACTGTGATAGGC